>BRXU01000066.1:0-183383 GCA_030267565.1 Pleodorina starrii | reverse complement strand
CCGATCGTGCGTGCACATCCAGGCCGACGCTCGTACGCTCTGTAAACACCGGGGCCTCCCACACATGTCGGATAGGCCGAGCAGGCGGCCCCTGCTCGGTAACCCACGAATCTGTGTGAGTGAGGCCCCGGCCCGCAACCCCCAGCGAACCCGGGCGGTCACTACATACCGTCTAGCGGGCGCGCGAGGGCGTGACGTCGTAAACGACGTCGGTACGGGGCCGCCCACTCCGCGAGGGGGCATCACCTGACCACACCAACCCCGGTAAAGGGTGCACTAGGGGTTCGGCTTCGGGCGGAGCCTGATGAGGGTCCCCTTTTGTGCGCCGAGACTGCCGCCCACATTGGGCGGTAGCGTCGCGAACGTGGACGTGGATGCTGGTGCCGTTGGGTGCGACATTCGACCCGCCGGCGGACTCTCGATCCCCACGGTTGGTCAGCTCATCAGGCGCGCCTTGCCGACAAGTGCGGTGGCGGTGATCAGCTTTCCGGCGCTGGCGTGGTTCCTGCCCGATGCTGCGCCGGAGCTGCTGTGGTTCCTGGCTACCTTGGCCGTCTTCGGGTTGCTGATGCTCGTCCACTACTTCGCTCAGGCCCCACGTCCTCGTTTCAACAAGAAGGTCAGCAGGGTGCGATGGCAGGGGGCGCTGTCCTCGGCACCGAAGTTCAGGATCGTGCCGTCGGATCCCGACGTCCGGACCGCTGCGGGCCTGGCCGCCTGCGCCATCGTCGAGGGGCTTGTGGTGATGGTGGCTGTCCTGCTGGGCATGTTCCTCGGTGAGCTCGTCCGGCCGGAGTTTCCGTGGGTGTTGGCCTCTTGTGGGGCGTTGGGGGTCGCGATCGGTTCCGCCTTCCGGATCCGGCGCGCCTGGTGCTATCTGCACGTGCTGCACGCTGGGTCGCGGTCCGATTGACTACTGGACCTGTCACGTCGCGGTTGGGGTTGACCATCGTGTCCCTCGGGTACGGGACGTTCGTTCCGGTTCCTGTCTCTGCGTGGCCCCGTGGGGCGGGGCGGGACTGTTCTCTGGGCCCGGACAACCGCGGCCCCGGGCGGTGCGCGCTGTCGTGGGGCCTCCGGGCAGTGGCGGATTGACGCCCGGAACCGCGTCCTGACGGGGGTCAGGAGCAAGAGCGCGAGCAGGCATCGGGGGGCACCCCTTTAGTGGGGACGCGCGTCGCATACCCCCGTGTGTGTGCTTTCGCACATGATGAAGGGTGGGGGTGAGACGCCGTCCCACACCGGCCATTCAGGGGTTGACTGCCCGCAGTGGTCGCCGGCCGGCGTGCGAGGAGGGGGAGAACAGGAATGACGATGCCCGCGGTGCTTCAGGTGCAAGACCTGGTGAAGTCCTACGGTCAGGGTGATGCGGGGTTCACCGCCCTGGGCGGGGTGAGTCTGGCGATCGAGGCGGGGGAGTCGGTGGCGATCGTGGGGAAGTCCGGGTCGGGCAAATCCACCCTGATGCACCTGCTGGCCCTGCTGGACGCCCCGACCTCCGGTGCCGTGGCCCTGCACGGGTCGCCCACCGCATCGATGAGTGCCCGGGAGCTGAACCGGGTCCGCAACGCCTCCTTCGGGTTCGTGTTCCAGCAGTTCTACCTCACCGCGAACCAGACGGTGCTGGAGAACGTGGTGCTGCCGCTGAAGATCGCCGGAGTGGGCGCGGCCGAACGCAAACGCCGGGGCCTGGCGGTCCTGGAGCGCCTGGAGCTGGCGGAGAAGGCCCACAGCAGGGCGGTGGATCTGTCCGGGGGGCAGAAGCAGCGGGTGGCGATTGCCCGGGCGGTGGTCAACGATCCGGCGGTGATCTTCGCCGATGAGCCCACGGGGAATCTGGATTCGGCCACCGGGTCGGTGGTCCAGGACATCCTCTTCGAGCTCAACCGCCAACGGGGCATCACCTTGGTGGTGGTCACCCACGACGCGGACCTGGCGGGCCGCTGCGACCGCCGGGTGCAGCTGCGCGACGGGCGGATCGTGGAGACACCGGCCCGTACCGTCCCCGGGCCGGGCCTCGGCGGGGTAGAGGCCGCCCCTCAGGGCGGGGCCGCCCTCGGGGTCACCGGCGGTGTCCGGTGAGGGGGCGGGACCTGGTCGGTTCCGCGGTGACCAGCACGCTGCGGGGCCGGATCCGCACGGTGCTGACCGTGGTGGCCGTGTTCATCGGCGCCTGTGCCCTGACCCTGACCTCGGGGATGGGCACCGGGGTCAACCGCTACATCGACGTCACCGTCGCCACCTTCGGTGACGCCAGCGCACTGTACGTGCAGAAGTCCCAGCCGCTGATCGAGCTGTCTGCCGGGTCGGGGCCGCAAAAATACGATCCGGACTCCACCCAGATCGCCACCGGGTTCGGGGTGTCCTTCGTGGGCCTGTCGGACCAGGACGTCGCCACCATCGAGGGGATCGACGGGGTGGGGGAGGTGGCACCGGTCTACAACGTGGTCCCCACCTATCTGCAAGCCGGGCAGGAGAGGTTCCAGCTGACCCTGGGCATCCCGGTCGACTCCGAAGGAGTGCAGATGGCCTCCGGGTCGGTCGCGGCCGAGGGTGCGGACGAACTGGCGATCCCCGACACCTGGGTCACCGACCTCGGCTTCGGCTCACCCCAGGAGGCCGTCGGGGCCACCGTGCAGATCGTGATGACCAACAAAGCCGGGCAACAGCAGGAATTCGACGCCCGCGTCTCCGGGGTGACCCAGGCCAGCCTGGCCGGGGTGTCCAGGAACCCCATCCCCTCGACCTCCTTCAACGAACGCCTCTACGCCTACCAGGTCAGCGGCAGCCCCGAGGAGATCCCGGCCAGTTACATCATGGCCCGGGCCATCATGGACGACGCGGGCCGGGCCGGACCGATCCAGGCCCAACTGGAGGAGGCCGGGATGATCGGGCTGACCGTCGAGGACCAGCTGGGCATGTTCCGCACCGTCATCAACGCCATCATCTGGATCCTCAACGCGTGCGCGATCATCGCCCTGATCGCTGCCGGACTGGGCATCGTCAACACGCTGCTGATGTCCGTCCAGGAACGCACCCGCGAGATCGGGCTGATGAAAGCCATGGGCATGAGCGGACCCAAGGTCTTCGGCCTGTTCTCCCTGGAAGCCGTATTCATCGGGCTGCTGGGGGCGGTGCTCGGGGCGGCCACCGGGGTAGCCGCCGGCACCTACCTGACCCAGGTGCTGGCCGAGGGCTTCCTGGCCGGGCTGCCCGGGCTGTCCCTGTTCACCTTCCAGGCCCCGAGAATCGCCCTGATCGTGACGGCCGTCCTGACCATCGCCTTCGCCGCCGGCACGATCCCGGCCGTGCGCGCCGCCCGGAAAGACCCCATCACTGCCCTGCGCCACGAATGACCACACCCACCGGCGGCACTGCTACCGGCACAGCGAAGGACCACCGGCCATGAGCACCCCACCAGACAACCCGGACAACCCCGGCCACCCTGACGAGCCCGCCCGCAGCGGACCGCCCCGCTACACCCCGCCCGGAGGGCACGACCGTGCGCGGGACGGTCACGGGCAGCAGCACGACCCTGCGCCGGCGCCACCACAGCTCAAACGGCTGCTGGGTTTGACCGTGGCCTCGGGCGCCCTGTATGCGGCCCTCGGCGTCGTCGTCACGGTCATCTACGCCACCATGGACTTCGCCGCGATGTACCAGCGGATGGGGGTGCCGGCCGAGGACGCCGGGCAGATCGGCACCATGGTCGAGCAGATGCGCGGGATCTCGATCGCCTCCGGGGTGATCGGACTGGTGGTGCTGGTGGGCCTCTACGTCATGGAGTACGTGTTCCTGTCCAAGGGCGCGAACTGGGCGCGGATCCTCGGGATTGTGCTGGCGATTCTGAGCGCGGTGGGCTTCCTGGGCAACCTCTTCGGGTTCTGGCTCTACGGGCAGTGGGCGATCGTGCTGATCGGCCTCGGGATCGCCTTCATCGCGGTCAACATCGCCTGGCTGGTGACCGCGTTCCGAGCCCCGCTGCGCGACTGGTTCACCGCCCAGCACTACACCCGGTGATACCTCGTCACCCATCGGCGGTCCTCGCGACACCGACAGGAACGAAGCAGCCCTTGTGACACCGCCGCGACCCGCCTCCACGCATCACGACGACGAAAGGGACCGACCATGGCAGTCGAAACACGACCCACCACCGGCACGCCCGGCCCGTGGTTCCGCACCCTGTGCGGGGCCATCACCCTCGGCCTGAGCCTGGTGTGCGTGCTCTCGTCCCTGCCGTACCTGACCACGACCTCCGGCAGCGAGCAGTGGACCATCTGGGGGTTCTTCCTCTGGGGAGCCGGGCTTGCCGTCGGCGGGGCGTGGCTGATCCGCGGCCGGTCCAAGGGCCAGGACCTCGTCCTCGTCCGGGACCGGAAACGCTTGGTGACCGTCGCCGCCATGACGGTGCTGGTCGTGGGCCTGGCGGTCTTCTTCGCGACCCTGCCCGCCGGGGAGGACAGCACCTTTGATGCGTCCCTGGGATACCGGACGATGTTCGCCAATCTCTTCGCATCCTTGCCGTTGCTGCTCTTCGACCGTCAGGAGCACCCGGAGCGCACCGCGCCGTTGCCGCAGGACGGTCCCGGCCGGGGCAAGGTGAAACGGCGGATCCTGCTGGTCATTGCCGGGGTGGTGGCCTGGCCGGCCGGGCTGGCGCTGGGGGAGCTGGTGCACCCGTGGTTCGAGGAGATCCTGCCCCGCCTGGGTACCGGACTGCTGGCCGCGGCCGCCGTGCTGGGCTACCGGTTGCGGAAGTCCCGGGCACAGGGAACCGACCCCGTCGCGTCCCCGGGCCGGTAGGACGTGAGCCCGGCCATGGCTACGGTGAGCCCACGACCCTGGGAGAGGGCAGTCGATGTTCGTGGCACCGGGAACCGGTGAGGGTCCCGCCCCGAAGAAGGACCGGAAGTGGCTGTGGGGGCTGGGCGCGTGGCTGTTCTGGTTCATCGTCGCCGACGAGCTGGTCGAGGCCGCGCTGGCCTGGTTGGTGGCCACCGGCGGGTACGGGTTCTCCAACGCGATCATCGGGCTGCTCACCCTGGGCGGGTGCTTCATCGGCGTGCAACGGCTGCACGTCAAACACCGGCGCCTGGAGACCGAGGGTGACCCGGACCCGCTGCCGGCACCTTACGACTACCAGACCCAGGCCCAGGGAGGGGTCTTCATGGGCTGGGCGTTCGGGATCATCACCTGGGTCGCCACGCTGGCGTGGTTGGTCTTCGTCGGGGTGGGTTCGGCGATGACGTTCGGGCCAATCCTCGGGACGACGATCCTGTGGGTCGGGCGGATGGAGATGGCCCACGCCCGCGTCATGGACGCCCGCCGCGGTCAGCCGCCGGCACCTGTCGACCACGACTGAGCGAGGAAGGCCGAGGGTGCCCCAGACACCCGAACCACCTGGAGGCCCCGAGCCCCGGCTTTACATATGGTCCGGTTAGCGGCGGGCCGTGCTGCGGTGGAGGTTGCGCTTTGCGCAGTCCCCACAAGTAACGATTCCCGCGCGCGAAGAGCCTAAGTAGCGTGGCTAGACGGCAGTATCTCGATACCCCCTTGACCCATGGAGAAGCCGTGAAGTGGAAATCGCAGACGATGCTCCTGCTCATGGTCGCCGTCGCACTGATCCTGATCGGTTACCTCCTCGATGCTGTGTGGCTGTGGGCTGTTGCCATCGGATTCTTCGCCGCCGCAGCCAGCTCAGCGCGGGCCACACGACGGGCCAGCGGTCGCTCCCATGGGGACCGTGAGTGACAAAGGGCATTCCTCGATAGTCGGTGGCTGCTACGTCGTATGGACCAATAGGAAGTGATCGAGGCCGTTCTGGCGGGGCTCGAGCTCGAAGCCGCGGCGGGTCATCACAGGACTGAGGCGGCGTGCGGACGCTGAGGCCTAGGCTCAGGCCATGAGCACGCCTGCGCCGGCTTACCGGGGACCGGACACCTCAATCGCTCCGAGAGCTGGCATGGAGCTCAGTGATTGGCGTTTCGCCAACCGGATCGTGGCGATGCTCGCACTGTTGCTGTGGGGCTTCAATCAGCTCGGACATGGGGTAGCCGTCCGGGACGGTCCTCAGTACGTCTGCCTCAGTGAGGGGCCGTCGCAGAGCGCGCAGGCACTCGGGGCAACGGATCAGGGGAACATCACCGGAGAGATGTCGTTCCTTCCCCCGACGTTCTTCTGCGGCTACCCCCATCGAGATGCCGGGCAGCCCCCGGTCGTCGTCGACATGTATCCGCTCGGACAGTGGCTTTTTTGGATTTCGCTGTTGATCCTGGCGCTGACTGCGGTGTTTGCCCTCGTTCTTCGGCGCCGGGCGCGATCGTAGAGCTACGCCCCTGATGCCGCCCACCATTCCACGCCCAAGGCCGTGCAGTTGGGATTGGTGTCTGGTTTGGTTCTGCCGTGGTGGGCTTACGCCGGGTCAGGCACTGGATGGGTCCGAGGCGGCATGGGGCCGGCGACCTCCAGCACGGCTGTTTCGTAGTCTCCGCCGAAGCTCACCTGGGTGACGTCCTTGAGCCGGACCTTGTCCATGAGCTGCTCCCAATGGCACTGGGGCGTGACGGGCAGCAGCCACAGGCTCTTCTTTCTCCACTGGACCGGCACGCCGATCAACAGTTTCCCGGGCCGTTTCGCCTCCCGATACACGCACACCACCCCGGTCGCAGACACAGCGCCGGTGATGATCGTGCGCGGATCCGAAAGCGCGAACCCGGTGGAGGGACGTGCCGGGGGCCAGACATTGTGCTGGTGCAAGAAGGACAGGAAGGTGGTCTCCAGTACCACCTGCACGAGGTCTGTCAGGCGGAGCACCCGGTAGCCGTCGAGGTAGGCCCCGTCGCGGATATCAGCCAGCAACACCCACTCTTCCGAGAGCTCCAGGACCACCCCCTGCAGCACCTCCTCGGGCTCCACCGCCCGCTGGATCCGCACCGGGGTGGCCGTGGCAAGGGACTCGCGCAGAGTCGCGAGCAACTTCTTCCGGGACTGGCTCTTCTTGGTCACGGCACATTCTGACACCGCCCCTCCGGTGCCCGGTCATGACACGGCACCATCGCAGAGACCAGCGTTCTCCGGTCCTCCCTACGGGGCGGATCCACGCCTTCCAAATGCCGGCCCCTGCCGTTGCCGTGGGGGTTCGCCAGCGTGCCGTGGGGCGGGAAGCACCTGCGAGACTCCCCTCATGACCATCGACATCAAAGCCATGCTCTACCGGGTCGTTGCTGAGGTGTTCGACGAGACGTTCGCCGTGACGACCGTGAGCTCCAGCGATGATGCCTGGCTGCACGGGGTGCAGGTGAGTCGCCGCGCCGATAATGGCCGCGCAGCCATTATCCGGGCCAGTTACGAGTGGATGGATGCCTTTGTTCCTGAGCTGGAGGTTCAGGTCACCCTCTTCGACTACGACGACGTGGAGGCGGAGAAAGAAGCCGAGCTGCGACGGCTCTGCCTGGTCATGCGCGCCTACCTTCACGGGGAAGGGTGCATCGAACGGCGACGGCGGCTGTTTCGCCGGGGTACGGTGCCGGCCCTGCGAGTCGAGGTGGACGGCCTTGAATGGCGCCTCGGTCGGCACTTTTCCTCGGTGCCCTGCCCATAGAGCTGTCTCGTCCGGTCCGTCGTCCACGGCCGGCTTCCGGGCCCGAAAGACAGACCCTCCTGGAACTGCGATTGGGATGCCCGATTGCGGTGGCCTTGCTGGGTCACGCGTGGCGTGCCGGGCGTTGGTCGGCCAGGCGGTGCATAGGCTGTCCGGGTGGATGAGACATCGTCGACCGGGTCTCAGCGTCGGCTGTTGTCCCAGATTCTGCTCCACAGCGGTCTGTTGGCGCCGGTGCTGAAAGAACAGTTCGATTCCTTGGTGATCACCGAGGTCCGGGACTGCGGTTGTTTCGACTTCACCGTGGACCCGACCACGCCCCGGCTTCCGGAGAACACCGAGTGTCCGCTGTGGTTCCACACTGTCAGCGACACCACCCCGGTTGAGGCCTTGGGCGTGTATCTGTGGCACGAGCAGGGCCACGCCGGCGGGGTGGAGATCACCTGGGCCAACGCCGATCACCACCCACCTCTGGCGGAGTTGCGCATCGAGGATGCTTGAGGCCCACCCAACGCAGTCGGTTGCCCGTTCTGTCGGCGCCTGCTGGGTAGGGTGCGGGAATGAGGCTTTCGTATCCGGTGTGGGTCCGGTTCAACGGTTGCGACCGTGCACTGATTTGGCAGACCGATGACGGCACCCAGGTCACTGAGGAGGACATCGACGCGGTCCTCGTCTTGGACGGGAGAATCGTCACCGCTTTCACCACCGAGGACCTCACCACCGTGGCCGCCCGGCACGGCCTCGAGCTGAAGGACAGCGATGGGGCCGTGCAGGTTCTCGACGACGTCGAGGAGCTGCTGGAGCTTCTCGCCTCCGAAGAGATCCGCGCGCAGGTGTTGGATGCGTGGAATCTGTTCGCCGACATCGCCCGCAGCGTCTCGGCCACCCTCGATGACACCGGAGAGGCGTGGCAGCAGTGCTACGACAAGCTGTTCTTCGGCAACAACCTCCCCCAGCGTCACCCCTGCCGGGGAGGACTACCGGCCCTGCTTCACGGTCGAGGAACAACGGCTCATCCGAGATGTCTTCATCCGTGGCCGCGCCATTCTCGCCACTCACCTCTGAACCAGGGCGGGCCGCCCCCGGGCGCACCCACACGGTCCCGGATGGGCGCTGCCGGCGGGGGGGGGGGGGGGGGGGGGGGGGGAGAGGCGCGGTCTTCCGCCGCCGGGGTGATCCGGGGCAGAATCTGATCACTCGAGGACCTCATGAGCGCTGTCGCCCCAGCGCGGCGGGGTCCTCAGCCGATCCGCATCACGATCCCGGTACCTGGCCGGGAGAGATCCGAAGGAAGGAGCTGCGATGAACCCCGATGAGTGCCCGGCCTGTGACACCGGCGTCCTTGCCACCTGGCAGGTGAACGCCACGAACGAGACCATCCGCGTGTGCGATGAGTGCGACGGCGTGTGGGAGGCCACCGATGAGCTGCCGGGCCCGCCCCTGACGACCATCGAGCAGTTCCTCCTCCTGCGCAGCCGGCCGCCGCTGTGGAGCGAGCTGCACCGCCTCGACGAGGCGCCCGCCTCGTGAGCAAGCCATGGGCTGCCACCACGGGTGACTCGGCGTGGGCGCAGTACCAGCGCACCGCGCGGCTGAGCAGCACCACGCTGATCCTCAAGGGCGGACCGATTTTTGACCCCGTCAAGGTGGCCGCCAATCCTCAGGACTACCTGCTGGACATTTTCGAGCACGAGGCCGAGGTAGCCGCGTTGTGGTAGTCCCGTCGGCGTTGGGACCGGGACTGGAGCGAGGACGAGATCCGGCTGCGCTACCAGGGGGTCGAGCTGTTGCCGTTGGGGGTGGTGGATCACGTCTCGGCGCTGTGGTGCTACCTGCTCCATGTGGTCGAGGAGTTCCTGGACACCGGCCGCGGGGAGACCTCCTACCCGGACCAGCCGCTGCCGGTGGTGCTGGAGACGGTCAAGGGCAAGGTGTTCTTCTCCACCGACGAGACCCGGGTGATGGTGGAGCCCGCCCCGTTCCTCGACTCGTTGCTCGATGAGGCGCAGCGGTTCTTCGCCTGGGCCGAGCGCAACCTCGCTGAGCCGCCGATGGACCGGGAGGTCGCGCAGCTACGGGAACGGCTGGCTCAGCTGTAGGGCCCTGGCGTTGAGCAACAACTCGTCCGCGGCTTCCTCTCCAGCGACCGCACCGACCTCTCCACTCACCCCTGATCCCAACCGTCGAGCTGGCCAGGAATCGCTTTACATATGGCCCGGTTAGAGGCGGATCTCCGCGAGCTCAGCAGCGCCCAGGCTTCGAGCTGCCCGCTTTGTGGTCGGGGTTAGTAGGGGGCCCCGTCGCTGGTGAGGGCTTCCTGGACGCGTTGGGTGAACATGGGTGCCAGGGTCCGGACGTATTCGACGGTGAGGTGATTGTTGTCCCAGTAGGTGTACACGTTGCCGATAACCGGCACACAGGTGCCTTCGGGGCAGATCAGATCCCCCAGGTCGACCATCGAGACCTGTGCCAGTTCGCCGGCCACCGGGTCCAGCGGGCTGTCCGGGCCCAGAATCACGTGGGAGGCAGCGCACTGGGGGGCGTCGGCCCCGTGGTCCACGGCGCACTGGGCGGGGACGAAGTCGAAGCGGGCGTTGTCGCGCAGCCCGATGACCTGGATGCCGCGCTCCGCCAGGCTACGGAGGCGTTGTTCCATCCCGGGGGTGAACTGTTCCTCGTTCTCATCGGTGCTGCGGGTGCCCTGGACCAGCACCAGCTCCGGGTTCACGGCCTCGATCACCGGGTCGGTGCCCTCCAACCATCGGGCGCATTCCTGGTGGTCGGCGACCTGTTCCTCGACGGTGGAGTACATGCAGTTACCGCGGATATAGGTCACCACCCGCCAGTTCTTGGCCTTGGCCAGTTCCTCGATCGCGGGGATCCACATGTGCACGTGACTGTTGCCGATGACCATCAGTGTCGCGGCGGGATCGGCGTTGGGGACGGTGTCGAAGCACCACTGCTGATAGCTGTCGGCGATCCCGAGCTCGGCCGGGCAGGGCTCACCCAGCCCTGGTTTCTGGTAGTAGTCGCCGGTGACCACCGGGATCGCTTCCGCCTCCGGGTCACCCTGGTACTGGAAGCCCGGCAGCAGGGCCGCGGCCCCGGGGTTGTTGCGATCGGCGGCGGCCAGCACCTCGGCGGCCCGCCGGTCCTGGACCTGCTGCAGCGACAGCACGGGCACGGCGACCACCGCCAGGCTCACCGCGACCGTGAGCGCCAGGCGCCGCTTGTTCTGCTCCGGCCACGCCCAGGCCTTGAACCGGTCTTCGACCAAACGGGTGATCACCACGGCCAGGACCACCGAGAGCACCACCAGCACCACCCCGGAGCGGGGCCCGGCCATCGGGCGGTCGCGCAGCACCAGATAGGTGATCAGCAGCGGCCAGTGCACCAGGTACAGCGCGTAGGCGCAGTCTCCCAGCCGCACCAACGGCGCCGAGGCGAGGATCCGGTCCAGCCCGAACGGGGACCCGGTTCGGCCGGCCACGATGATCGCCGCCGCCGAGGCCAGCGGCCACAGCGCGATCCACCCCGGGAAGGCGCCTTGGACGTCCACCAGCACCCCGACCGAGACCATGCTGACCAGCCCGAACCAGCCCAGGAGCACCCGGGCTGCCCGGGGCGGATTCAGGTACGGCAGCGCCAGGGCCAGCAGCGACCCGAGGGCGAACTCCCACAACCGGGTGCGGGTGTCGAAGTAGGCGAACTCCTGCTGAACGGATGTGGAGTACACCGACCAGGCCAGGGAGGCCGCGAAGATCGCCGCGAAGAACACCGCCAGCACCGGCACCGGCCGCCACCCGAACCGCCGGTGCAGCCACCAGGCCGCCCCGAACACCAGGGGCCACAGCAGAAACACCTGCCCTTGGACCGACAGGGACCAGAAGTGCTGGAACGGCGAGGCCGTGGAGTGATCCACCGCGTAGTAGTCCACCGCGGACAACGCCAGCGCCCAGTTCTCCGCGTAGAACACCGAGGCCAGCGCCTCGGCGCGCCAGCGTCCGACGTCGTAGCCGGGGTAGAGCAGCTCCACTGCCACCAGGGTGGCCAGGATCGTGAGCACCGCCAGCGGCAGCAGCCGCTTGAACACGTGCAACCAGTACCGCCCCAGGGCCAGGGGCCGGCCTGCCTCGAGCTTGCGCACGAAGGACAGCGTGAGGAAGAACGCGGAGATCAGCAGGAACACGTCCACGCCCCCGGAGACCCGCCCGAGGAACACGTGGTAGACCACCACCAGCAGCACCGCCACCGCGCGCAGGCCCTGCACCTCGGGGCGGAACCCCGAATACCGGGCCACCTGCCGGACGTCGACATCGGATCCGTAGGTGGTGCCGGCGGTAGCGGGGGTGAGGGGCTGACCGAACACACGCGGCATGGAGGACCTCCTGAACGGCCGCTCCTCGAAAAGTGGACAAGGGGACGGGGCGGCAACGCCGAAAATCTACCGCCGGCCCCGGCCACCCCCAGCACCGGGGTCCGGTCACCGGCGACCCGATGACCCCTGCATTGCTGGGCGGCGCAGGGGCCCAGTTGGCCTGCGCCCGCTAGATGGTCCGCACACACGGAAGCCTCCACGGCCCACCGCTTCGTTCCCCGTCCACCGGCCCGACTGGTTTCGCTTATTGGTCTCCCACCCCCTGCCCTGTCGGGAGCGGGCTGCTCCACGGGGTGCAACGACCCCCGTGGTCCCATCGTGGGAATCGGACGCCGCGCGGGACAAACCCTGGCCGTGCAGACGATGTTCTTGCGGCCACTGTGACGTCGAGCAGGCGCCGGAGGCACGCACCGACGGCGCAACTCCGTGGGAATCTTGACGGAATCTTGAGGATCCCGCGAGGTGGGCGTCAAGTGTGGACGAGACCCTGAAGTTAGATCGGCTCCGGATGCCCCGGGGCCATGGACGCGACCCCCGACGGGCCGCACACTTCGCTGGCCCTGGAAGGGCCGGCTCGATCAGGGGGAGTCATGAGCGCGATGTCACGAGCGGAGAGAACCGATTCAGGGAGACTCGACGATGCACTGATCCGGCCCACACGCCGGTTGGTGGGGATCGATGCGGCGAGGGGGTTGGCGCTGGTCGGGTTGATGGCCATCCACATCCTGCCCTCTTGGAACGAGGAGACCGGGGAGGCCAGCTTCACCTGGCGGATCTTCTCCGGGGACTCCGCAGCCCTGTTCGCCCTGCTGGCCGGGGTCGGACTGGCCCTGACTTCCGGCGGAAGCCACCCGCACGAAGGCAAGGCGATGACCGCCGACCGGATCGGCCTGGCGATACGGGCCGTGCTGATTGCGGCGGTGGGGCTGTGGATCGGGACGCTGATGCCCGAAGACGCCCCGGCGGACAACATCTTAATCTACTACGGGGTGTTCTTCCTGCTGGCAATCCCCTTCCTGCACGCCGGGCCGAAGGTACTCTTCATCTCCGCGGCGGTCTTCGGGCTCGTGTCCCCGCTGCTGATGCAGGGCCTGCTCAACGAGCTGCCCGCCTGGAGCAACTACAATCCCACCCTCACCACCGTCCTGACGGAGCCGGGGGCCACGGCCTCCCAGTTGCTGCTCACCGGGACCTACCCAGCCCTGCCGTACATGACTTATCTGCTGGTCGGCATGGGTCTGGGCCGGTTGAACCTGCGCAAGCAGGAGGTGCAGATCCGGCTGCTGGTCATCGGTGTCGGGATCGCGATCTTTGCTCAGGCCACCTCCTACTTCCTGCTCTACGCCTTCGGCGGCTACCAGCGGCTGCTGGACGCCTCCTCGTTCGGTGAGGAGGAACTCGCCGAGGTCCTGATCTGGGGACCGGACTCCCTGCCGACCTCCACGGTGTGGTGGCTGGCGATCGCCACCCCGCACACCAACACCCCGCTGGCGATCGCGGCCAGCCTGGGCGTGAGCCTGGCCGTGCTCGGGGCCTTCCTGCTGATCGCCCGCAAGGCCGAGGCCTGGCTGCTGCCGCTGGCAGCGATGGGCGTCATGACTCTGACCCTGTACACCGCTCACCTGGTGGGCCTGTCCTTCGAGCTCCACTACGACCAGCCGTACCTGTGGTTCCTGATCCACGTGACGCTGGCGGCCTTGTTCGCGGTCGCCTGGTACCGCGCCCTGGGCCAGGGCCCGCTGGAACGGGTTGTCAGCCTCAGCGTGAAAGGCACCCGCCGGCTCGTGCTCGGAGGGACCACTGGGACCTCGCGCAGGTAGGTGCCTCTGCACCGCCGCAGGCCGTGCCCGTCACCAAGCTCCGAAGCTCTTGGTGGCGGGCACGGCCCGCAGTCGTTTTCAAGCCTTAGGTCCGGGTGCTCCCAGTGTTCAGCCGGTGGGGCGACGGTAGGGCAGGTGGATCCGGAAGCTGGCGCCCCGGCCGTGGCCGTCGCTGGTGGCCTCCAGGGTTCCGCCCTGGGCCTCGACGAGGGCCTTGCTGATCGCCAGGCCCAGCCCCGAGCCGCCGCGGTGGGCCTCCCGGCCGGTGTTCGCGCGGTAGAAGCGCTCGAAGACGTGCGGGAGGCTCTCGGCACTGATGCCCTCCCCGGTGTCGGTGACGGTGTAAGTGACCGCCTCGGCGGTGTGGTCGGTGCGCAGGATGATGGTGCCCCCGGTCGGGGTGTGGCGCAGGGCGTTCTCCAGCAGGTTGCTCAGCACCTGGCCCATCCGTTCCGGGTCCAGCGGCACCGGGGCGGTCTCCGGGCCGGTGCTCACCGCGGTGATCGACACACCCTTGCCGGCGGCGTCGGGCTCGATGGCCGCGACCGCCTGGACCGCCAAATGCTCCGGGTCTTGGGGGGTGAGCTGCAGGCGGGTCATGCCCTCTTCGGCGGCGGTGAGCTGGCGGATGTCGCGGGCCAGGCGCTCCAGGCGGGTGATCTGGGCGTGAAGGATGCCGGTGGTGTGCGCATCGAGGGCGACCACCCCGTCCTCGACCCCTTCCAGGTGGCCTTTGAGGCTGGCCAGTGGGGTGCGCATCTCGTGGGCTAGGTCGGCGAGCATCTGGCGCCGTGTGGTGTCCACCGCGCTGAGCTTGGCCGCCATCTCGTTGAAAGAGGAGGCCAGGGCGTCGAACTCCGGGCCCAGCTTGGTGGAGGTGACGCGGACATCGTAGTTGCCCGCGGCCACCTCACCGGCGGCGGTGCTGAAAGAGGCCAGGGACCGCCCGATCGTGCGGTAAAGGTAGAAGGTGAGCAGCCCGGCGATGTAGAGAGCCGGCAACCCGCCGATGGCCAGGGCCGTGAGACTCACCGAGCGGAAGGCGTCCTCCAGGTGCACCAGCCCGAGGGCCTCATCGGCGTGACCCGACTCGACGAGCTCGTGGTAGAACATGTTCGGCCCGACCAGCACCGCGGTCACGACCACGATGATCAACCCGATCAACAGCACCGCGGTCTGGGCCAGCATCAACCGCACCGTCAACGGGCTCCAGGACCAGCGCGGGCTTGTTAAGACAGTGCTGCTCATTCTCCGGTGCCCATCCGGAAACCGATCCCGCGGATCGTATGGATGAACTTCGGGCTGGCGGCCTCATCGCCGAGCTTCTTGCGGATCCGCCCGATGTGCACGTCCACCAGGTGTTCGTCCCCGGTCCAGCGCGTGTCCCAGACGATCTCCACCAGCTGCCGGCGCGAGAGCACCATCTGCGTGTGCGTCGCCAGGGCGGCCAGCAGATCGAACTCGATCCGGGTCAGTGCCACCGACTCCCCGCCCACGCGGACCTCCCGGGCGGCCTCGTCCACCACCAGGTCCCCGATCACCAGCTCCTGGGCCCGCCCCGCCGGCGGCGGGGTGGGCGCGGGGCGGGTGCGGGCCCGGCGCAGCATGGCCTGGACCCGGGCCACGAGCTCGCGCGGGCTGAACGGCTTGGTCACGTAGTCGTCGGCTCCCACCGACAGGCCCACGATCTTGTCGACCTCGTCGTCGCGGGCGGTGAGCATCAGCACGTGGCAGTCGGAGAAGGTCCGCACCTGACGGCACACCTCGATCCCGTCGATTCCCGGTAGCCCCAGATCCAGCACGAGGACGTCCGGGGCGTACTCCCGCACCGCGGCCACCGCGTCCGTGCCGTCGTGGCGCACCTCGACGTCCAGGCCCGCCTTGCGCAGATATTCCGCGACCAGTTCCGCCAGGTCGACCTCATCGTCGACCACCAGAACACGCCCGGTGAGCGGATCCGTCATCTGTCCTCCCTGTCCTGATCGCTGTGATGTGAGTGCTGTGAGCCTCGGTGTCCCGGGTGGCCGTGCTGCCCGCGCGGGACCGGCGGTGCGGGTGGGGCAGTCGTGGACGGGTTCACCGGCGAGCTGGTGGTCGGTGTGGTTGACGCTCTCCCGCACCGTGAACCGTCACGGCTTCTCCGCCGTCTTCACAATCCGAGGATGCAACGGGTGGTCTGTATCAGCGGATCCGGGAGCTGCCGCAGCCGACGATCTGAGGCCGTCCTGGCTTACGGGGTCCGTGATGCGTAGGTCGCCCCGTCGACGGGCATGTCACGGGGCGGGCCACAGCCCCGTCGCGGGGGACGCGTTCCCCATCACCTGAGGCGGTCAGCCGCTAGCCCCCCCGCTGACATGATGCCCGGGGTCAGCGCGTGGGCTCGTTGTCGGCGAGGGAGGATGGACTGAAGGGGAGGGCGTCGCTCTCGCGTTGCTTGAGGTCCTTATACCAGCGTGCTGCGTCGTCCTGGGAAGCGGATTCGACGGCGCGCTCGGTGCGGTCGCCGCGGAAAATCGAACGCATGATCAGCCAGAAGATGACGCCGATGCAGATGGACGGCAGCACAGCCGCGAAGTACTCCATGGATGTATTCTCCCTTAGGGATCTGGACGGACGCTGGCGCCGGGTGTGTACTCAGCGCGGTGCATGGGTGTCTGTCAGGGGTATTCCACGGGGGCGGGTGGCGGTGTACCACTGGGCGCAGAAAACAACGATCAAGGTGACGTCCACGGCGTCCCCACCGTAATACATGATCTGCGCCCCGATTCGCGCGTCGGCGAAGTCAACGCCGGCGGGCGGGTGGCCGTAAAGCCACTTGGCCAAGATCGAATGGGCTGTGAGAAACCCAATGAGCGCTGCGGTCCGCAGGGCGAAGGAGCTCCGGTGCGGGTTCGGGTCAATCCCCACCATCGCGGCGGTGAAAAGATAGCCGGCCAGGAAGACGTGGGCGTGGACGAGCGCATACAACCACACCGAGGTGTGCATCATGCCGTACAGATCGGTGGTGTAAAGCGCCCACAGGCCCCCGACGTTGAGCACCACCGCGACCACCGGATGGGTCAGAGCCCGCACGAGAGCGGTGCGCAGGGCCCAGGAGAGCGCGCGGGCCTGAACCACAGGCAAAGCACGCAGAGCAAGAGTGACCGGGGCACTGAGCACCAGACACAGTGGCGCGACCATGCCCAAGAGCAGGTGCCCGACCATGTGGGCGGGAAAGCTCGTGCGGGCGGCTTCAGCGATCGGGCCCACCAGCCCGACCCCGGCGCAGAAGAGCCCGGTGTACCACAGCACGGCGCGGTGGATCGGCCAGCGCCCCCGGTGGCGGGACGCCCACCATCCCGCGGCGTAGCCGACCGCGCCCAGACCGAACGCCAGGGCTGTGACGTATCTGAACAAAGTCCAACCGAACATGCCGTGGTCGTGACTCATCGCGATTATCGTACATCTGTTTTCAAGACCTGGTCGGTCGTTGATCGCCCTCGTCCGGCTGGCTGACCATTCCTGTATGGCCACGATGAAGCCGCAGTGGATGATCGACTGTGGGAGCTGATCGCCCCGCTCATCCCGCCCCTAACGCCGCCGCGAGGTCCCGGTAGGCGGCGTGGATCGATGACTGGGCCGCTGTGGAGGGCATCTTGTTCGTGCTGCATACCTCGGTGTCGTTGACCTGCCACCGGCTCTGGGGCACGGGTCCGGACACACCGCCTGGTTGCCTCTGCGCGAGTGACAGGCGGCCGGGGTTTGAGAGAAGCCCCACCGGGCCGTGCTCGAGGAGCTCTCCGAGGAGCAGATCCTCGACTGGACAGGGGCCAGCATCGACTCGGTGTCGGTACGAACCCAAAAAGGGGAGCGAGCTGACCGGCCCGAACTCCACCGACCACGCGAACCCGGGCTCCAAGTACTACCTGCTCACTGACCGCAACGGCCTGCCCCTGCACGTTCACGCCCCGGCCGCCAACACCCACGACAGCCGTCTCTTCGAACTCCTGATGGTGGCCACCTCCGGTGTGCGCGATCGGTGCGGACGTCCCGTGCAGCCACGGCGCCGCCCAGGCATCAAAGTGCGTGTTACCCGCCGTGGGATCGAGGCCAAAACTCATCTGGATCGACACGGCTTGGTGGTCGAGCGCCCCATCTCCGGGGTCTTGCGCTTCAAACGCCTCGGAATCCGCTACGACCGCATCGTCGGCACCCTGGTCCTCTGCCCTGCTCGGCCTCCCGCTCATCAACGTTCGCCGACTGCGCCAGGCGACCAAGTTATGAGATCAGGTGC
This sequence comes from Pleodorina starrii, assembly GCA_030267565.1. Taxonomy (NCBI): domain Eukaryota; kingdom Viridiplantae; phylum Chlorophyta; class Chlorophyceae; order Chlamydomonadales; family Volvocaceae; genus Pleodorina; species Pleodorina starrii. The sequence continues at coordinate 165,312 of BRXU01000066.1, read as the reverse complement.
ACCTCAGCGTGCCTGCACTGCACTGGTGGCCGGCGAGGTGCCGGCATTCCGATTTCCCCGGGCAGGGGCCGTGATTCCTGCCGGAGCGCTCGGCTCGCCAGTCTCGGGGGTTGGTTTGCCGGACGTCACTCGTGCCGGGCGTATGGGCCCCTCTTCCTTGTCATTGAGGATGCCGTCCCCGTCAATGTCCGGGTCTCCTTCATTGAGCAGGCCGTCCCCATCCATGTCCGGATCAACCTCATCGACGAACTTATCGCCGTCGAGGTTGTCGTCAGCCTCGTTGTCGATGCCGTCCCCGTCGAGGTCGGTGTCTTCAATATCGAGGGTGCCGTCGCGATCGGTGTCCCGTCTGGTGTCCGGAACCCGGGGCGCCACCCCGGGCAGGAGATCCTTCTCTTTCCCAGTGTCCGCGGACGGTGGCGGCGCGGATGGTGGCGGCGCGGATGGTGGCGGCGCGGGTTTGGGCGGTGCCGGTTTGGGCGGTGCCGGCTTGGACGGTGCCGTTAGGGGCCCGGGCGGGGTCGCAGCAGGTGCTGGTTTGGCGGGCTTTACCGGCTTGGTCTGGGGGGCCGTGGGCTTTTGCGCTGCTGGCGGTGCAGGAGTCGGTGTGGGGCTGGGTTTTGCAGGAGCGGAAGGCTCGGCCGTGGGCTGTGGCTCCTTCGTGACCTTCTTGGTCGCAGCGGCCTTCTGCTCGGCAGCCTTCCTTTGGGCGACCTTCTTCTGATCGGCAGTCTCTTCGCCTGAGGCGGCCTTTTTCTTGGCGGCGGTCTCGTCCTCCGGGAGAGCCGGCACGGGCACCTCCAAGGAGTACTTGCTGCGGGAGGCGGGAATGACGCGGAGGCCGTCGACCCAGTCGAAGGACTGGGGGTCCACGGCCTGCCCGTCGACCCAGGTCTCGAGGTGCAGGTTTGGTCCCGTGACCCGGGTTCCGGTGGCACCGACGGAACCGAGCTGCTCGGACGCGGTCAGCCGGTCACCGGTGGCCACCCTGACGTCCTGGAGGTGGTTGTAGGTGGTTCTCAGTCCGTCCGCGTGGGTGACCTCCACACGGTTGCCGCCCCAGACGTCCCAGAACACGGCCGTCACCTCGCCCTCGGCGGCCGCCACGACCGGCAGCCCTGCGGCGGCGGAAACGTCGGTGCCGTTATGGAACTCGCGGTCGCCGCGATCGGGGGCGATCCGCCACCCGAAGGTGCCCCCGGTCAGGACGGCCCCGGGAGTGGTGGGGGCGATGAGGGTGTTGACGGGAAGCTCGCCCGAGTACAGCCTCGGTGCGTGCCGCCCCGGGCGCACCGTCGAGGCCGCGTTCCGGTCGCCGTCGCCCGGGCCGGTGCCTTGGCGCCAGGAGCCGTTGCCCGTGGCGCCGTCACGGACGGGCGAGGTGGAACGGTTTTGCCGCAGCGGTGCCGCCGGGGGGTGCTGCCGCTCCTGACCTGACGCGAAGAGGCTCCACCCGCTGTCCGACCGCTCCGAGGACGTCGAGGAACCCGCCGACGCCCCGAAGGCAGCCCCTCGTTCTTCGCCGGCCCCCGGAGTGACGCCCGAGCTGACGGCCACGCTCAGCGCCACGAGGGCCGAGAACGCGGCGAGGGCGCTCACCGGCGAGGAGGCGCGGTGACGGAGGTCGGGCTTGGCAGGGCGGCGAGAGGAGTCGCGGGGCATGATGGTGTTTCCCCCAGGACGTCGCAGGCAGCGACGGAAAGATCGAGCAACGGACCGCAGGCATCAAACATTGGTGTGCGCGTAGGAGCACGGACAATTCTCCTGAGGATACGTCTTCGCTCCCGTTAATGCGGCGTCGTGCGGGGACGCAACGCTGTATGACGCGCAGAGCTGCCGCCCTCCGGTTCGAGGTTCCTGGTTCGGTGGCGGCAGAGTGGCGCTGAGGTACCTCATGTGACGCGGTAGATACCGATGTCAGGGCGCCCTGTCGTGGGTCAGATGTTGCCGTGGCAGCCAGCGTGGTTCGCGCCTGTGGTCAGTCGAACAGGTTGGTGAGGCCGGGGGCGAGCAACAAGATGGTGGGCACGGAGATGAGCGCAGCGGCTGCGCCGATGACTGTTGCTTTTTGCCCCGTCGGCAGGGGTGTGGCCTCCAGCCGCAGGATGCGATGACGAGCATCCTCGGTAGGGGCCGTTCCTGTCCAGGTGCCTTGGAAGCGGTGCGAGGGAGCAGCGAATCCACCGGTGCTGACAAGGACGACGGCTCGGGCGAGGGTACGGTCGTCGACGCTCCGGCGGGCGCTGTCGTCGGCGAGCATCTCGACGAGGAGCCCGACTTCGCGGTGGGCGCGGTCGGCGATGGGGAACCAGGGCAGGGAAGCCCTCCAGGCGCGGAATAGCATGAGCACGATGTCATGGCGTTGGGTGGCATGCGCCTTCTCGTGCTCGATCACCGCGTCCAGCTCGTTTTCATCGAGCAGTGACAGCAGTCCGGCAGAGAGGACGGTCATCGTGGTGAACGCCCCGGGGAGGCAGTAGGCGATCGGGGCGGGGTTGTCGAGGAGCCGGGTGCCGGGGGCCTCGGGCAGCGGTGTGCTCAGGAGCAGGACCAGCTGGGCATGGCGCCGACGATCGCGTTCGGCGCGCACAATCGTGACGATCAGGTTCAGCAGCAGATGCCCGCCGAGCAGAACTGCTCCGGACAGCGCGAGGATGTGCATCGGGCCTGCGGGCACCCATGGCTGATCTCCCAAGAAGCTGGCGGCGAAGCTGATGCCGCCCGTGACCAGGTCCGGCCCAAAAGGGGTCAGGCCGAAGGTGAGCAAGGCCCCGAGCATCGACAGCCCGCCGGCCAGGGCGACGGCCTGCCAGAGCACCAGTGCGGTGGCGGGGGCGCAGGTCGGCCACTTGGCGTGCGAGAGAAGGATTGGGACGGGCCAGGCCAGGGCGAGGGCAAATGCCGCGAGGGCGATCGAGGCGCTGATCACATGGACTCAGTGGTCGTCGAGGAGGCGCCGCAGCGTTTGTGCTTCCTCGGAACTGACGCCCCCGACGAAGCGTTCGAGTACGGCGGCCCGGTCGTTGGCTGTTCCGAGGACCTCGTGCATGAGGGAGGCCATGTGCTCCTCCCGGGAGGCCGCAGGTAAGTAGCGGTGGGGGCGGAAGGTGCGTTCCCGTGTGACGAAGCCTTTGCGCTCCAGGCGGGACAGGACGGTGAGCACGGTGGTGGCGGCGCGGGGGCGGCCGCTGTCGGTGGCTAGGGGGAGCTGGTCCTGAAGGTCGTAAGCCGACAGGGGGGTGTCCGCCTGCCAGAGGATCTCCATGATGGATCGCTCCAGGTCACCTAAGGAGGTTGCACGTTTCGATTCGTTGGTTGCCACCGGCTGATTCTAGCGGACCGACCCACGTGTTCTACAGTGGTGTAGAAGTAGTTCTACGACTCGTAGAACTACTTCTACACCACTGTAAACAGGCTTGGGGGACAACCCATGGATCCGTTGGAGATCGCCCGGTGGCAGTTCGGGATCACCACCGTCTACCACTTCGTGATGGTCCCGCTCACGCTCGGGCTGGGTCTGCTGGTGGCGCTCATGCAGACGATGTGGGTGCGTACCGGCAACGGGCGTTGGCTGCGGATGACGAAGTTCTGGGGCAAGCTCTACCTGATCAACTTCATCATGGGCGTGGCCACCGGGTTGGTGCAGGAGTTCCAGTTCGGGATGGCCTGGAGCGAGTACTCCCGCTTCGTCGGCGATGTCTTCGGGGCACCGTTGGCGATGGAGGGCCTGCTCGCCTTCTTCTTCGAGTCCACCTTCCTGGGCCTGTGGATCTTCGGCTGGGATCGCCTGCCCAAGAAGCTGCACCTGGCCACGCTGTGGACCGCGGTGCTGGGCTCCGTGGTTTCGGCCTTTTTCATCATCGTCGCCAACTCCTGGATGCAGCACCCGGTGGGCGTGGAGATGGTGGACGGCCGCCCTGTGATGAACGACGTGTGGGCGGTGCTGACCAATAACACGGCCCTGGTGGCCTACTCCCACACTCTGGCCGGAGCGGTGGCAGTGGGCGCGGCGTTCCTGATTGGGGTTTCCTGGTACCAGCTGTGGCAGCGCCGCCGGGACAACATCGACACCGTCGACGATTCCGGTGCCGTGGTTGTGGGGGAGCGGGCCGATATTCCCGGGCGGGACCGGGTCGACCACGCGGTGTGGCTGTCCAGTCTGCGCATCGGTGCGGTGGTCGCCGCCGTCGCCTTCGGCGGGGTCGCCGCCACCGGGGACCTGCAGGGCAAGCTGATGTTCGAGCAGCAACCGCTGAAGATGGCTGCCGCTGAGGCGGCCTGCCACGATGGCACCAGCTTTTCGGTGCTGGCGGTGGGCCCGCTGGGAGCCCAGGACTGTGACCAGGTGACCAACGTCATCGAGATCCCGGGCCTGTTGTCGTTTCTGGCCCACGGGGACTTTGACACCGAAGTCAAGGGCGTGAACACCCTCATCCCACAGTACGAGGCCGCCTACGGCACCCACCTGCCTGAGGACCCCATGTACGGGCAACGGGCCGGCCAGAAGATCGACTACCTGCCCCTGATGGAGGTCACCTACTGGGGGTTCCGCCTGATGATCGGCTTCGGCATGCTCGCCGCGGGGTTCGCGGCGCTGGCGCTGTGGATCACACGGAAGGGCACCGTCCCGGCTTCCAAGCCCTTGATGTGGGTGGCGGTGGCCTCCATCCTGGCACCCTTCGGGGCCAACATTGCCGGGTGGGTGTTCACCGAGATGGGGCGGCAACCGTTCGTGGTCGTCCCGAATCCCAACCCCAGTGGTGTGGACGGGGTGTACATGTACACCGCCGCTGCCGTCTCCCCGGGAGTCAGCGGGGAGGAGATCCTTTTCTCCCTGGTCACCCTCGGGCTGATCTACGCGGTCCTGCTGGTGGTGGAGACGATGCTGCTCGTGCGCTACGTGCGCGGCGGGGTCGCCTCGGCCATGCCCGAGCTCGCCCACCACGAAGATGACCCCGCCCATCCCGAGGGCATGACCGGTCGGCGCGATGACGTGCTGGCCTTCGCCTACTGAGCCCGACGACCACAGAACGGCCCCTGACATGGAACTGCTTCCCACTCTCTGGTTCATCGCCATCGCGGTGCTGTGGACCGGGTTCATCCTCCTGGACGGCTTCGACCTGGGCGTGGGGATGCTCATGCTTACCAGTACCCGCGATGAGCGCCAGCGCCGGCAGATGCTCAATACCATCGGCCCGGTGTGGGACGGCAACGAGGTGTGGCTGATCACTGCAGCCGCCGGGCTCTTCGCCGCCTTCCCCGACTGGTACGCCTCCTTGTTCTCTGCCCTGTACGTCCCCTTCGTGTTCGTCCTGGTCGGGCTGATTTTCCGGGCGGTGTCCATCGAGTACCGCGGGAAGGTCCACAGCGACCGGTGGCGGCGGTGGGTGGACCGGGCCTTGGGGATGGGGTCGTTCCTGGTCGCCTTCGGGCTAGGTGCTGCCTTGGCTTTGACCACTACGGGTCTGCCGCTGAACGCTAACGGCGACCGCGTCGGCGGGGCCTTCGCCTGGCTCACGCCCTACGCGCTGCTCGGGGGGCTGGCGCTGGTCGGGTTCTGCCTCGTGCACGCCGCGGCCTTCCTGGGACTGAAGACCGAGGGCCCGGTCCGGGTGCGTGCCCGCCGGTTCCTCCTCCGCTTCGGTCCGGCTGCGCTGGTGCCGCTCACCGTGTGGGTGTTGGCCGTTCAAGTGCTCCACGACACGGCCTGGACCTGGCCCCTGGTCGGTGTCGCGGTCGTCGCCGCGCTCTTCGGGTGGACCAGCGCCCGCCTGGGCCGGGAAGGCCGCGCCTTCGCCGGTTCCGCCGCACTGCTGTTCTGCGGTCTTACCTCAATCTTCGCCAACGTCTACCCCGTGGTCCTGCCCTCCACGATCGACCCCGCCCACCACCTGACGGTGGCCAATGCCTCCAGCAGCGACTACACCCTGGGGGTCATGACCGTCGTGGCGGCCATCGGCTTGCCCGCGGTGCTGCTCGCTCAGGGCTGGAGCTACTGGGTGTTCCGCCGGCGCCTGACCACCGGCCATCTTCCCGCCCCCCACCCCGTCCTTCCCGCCGTTGCCCCGAAACTCGCCACGGGCACCCCACGTGAGGGTGTGCCGGGGAGAGGCGCGGACGGGAACAGGCAGGCATGAAACGTCCCCCACTGGGCCCCGGCGGCTCTGCAACAGTCTTTACCCTCAGCCTCCTAGGAGCGCTCAAGGCTCTGGCCCTGATCGGCATGGCCGAAGCCCTGGCTCGCGGCATCGTCGGGGTCATCGCTCATGACACGGCGGCCTGGCAACGGGCTCTGCTGGTCGGGATCGGCGCCGGGTTGCTGCGTGCCGGAACCACCTGGGCCACCCAGGTCGTCGCCGTCCGCGCCGCCGGTCGGGCGAAGCGGGGGCTGCGCCGAGAACTCGCCACCGGCCTCATGGCCGGTGGTGGCCACGACGTCGGCGCCACGACCACCGTGGGCACCATCGGCCTCGACGCCCTCGACGACTACTACGCGCGCGTGCTGCCCTCGGTCACCGCCGCCGCCGCCGTGCCTCTGCTGGTCGGGGCGAGGATTCTGGCCGCCGACTGGGTCAGCGCCCTCATCATCGTGCTCACCGTGCCCCTGATCCCGGTGTTCATGGCACTGATCGGACTGCACTCCCAGGACAAGGCCGGGGAGTCTTCCGCCGTTCTTCAACGGCTCTCCCACCACCTGGTCGAACTCGCCCGTGGACTGCCCGTCCTCGTGGGCCTGGGGCGGATCGAGGAGCAGGCTGCGGCGTTGCGCGATGTCTCCGAGCAGCACCGGCACACGACCATGGTGACGCTGCGCACCGCTTTCCTCTCCGCGCTGGTGCTCGAGCTGATCGCCACGCTCTCGGTCGCCGTCGTGGCGGTGTTCGTCGGCGTGCGTCTCGTTTACGGTGACCTCGACCTCCTGGTGGGGCTCGTTGCCCTCATCCTCGCCCCTGAATGCTTCGCCCCCTTCCGCGACCTCGGCGCAGCCTTCCACGCCTCCCAGGACGGCATGGCAGCCCTGCATCGCTCCCGGGAGATCGTCGCCGAGTCCCCGGCCCCCGACATCCGCAGAACGACGCCGCCGGAATCGAACCCCGCAACGATCAACCCCCGGCCGGACACTCCGGCGGACCAGGCACCCCTGGTGCGGATCAGCGGCGTGGTCGTGCGCTACCCAGGACGGGCCTCCCCAGCAGTATCCGGTCTCGACGCCGAAATTTTCGGCGGAACCATCACCAGCGTCGAAGGCCCCAGCGGCAGCGGCAAATCCACCCTGCTCGGGGTCCTCGCCGGAACCATCGAAGCCCAAAAAGGAACCATCCACGGGATCGACCCGGCTGCAGTGGCCTGGGTGCCTCAGCACATCCACACCGTCGGCGAAACCGTCCTCGACGAGATCCAGCTCTACGCCCACGACACCGCCTCCGCCCACCACGCCCTCGCGCGAGTCGGACTGACCGGGCTGGCCGAGGCGGACCCGAACCAACTCAGTCCCGGGGAGCTGCGCCGCCTGGGCCTGGCCCGGGGCCTGGCCCGCATCACCGCCGGGGCCAGGCTGCTGCTCCTCGACGAGCCCACCGCCCACCTCGATCCCGCCAACGCGCACCGCATCAGAAACCTCATCGACAACCTGCGCGGCACCACAACCGTGATCCTGGCTTCCCACGAAACCGAGATCACTGCCCTCGCCGATCAGACAGTGCTCCTGGGGCAGCCCGCCAGCCCCCGCGGGGAGGGGGCGCACCGCCGGCCAGGAACCACCGCCCCGGAGGAGCCGCCGGTGCCCGATCGCCAGGGCGAGGCGTCCAATTCTTCACTCGCCGAGACCTCCGGTGGTGCGTTGGGCGAGCTCGGGGCGTTCATCGCCTCCACTCGCTGGCGCGTGCTGGGGGCCGCGGCCCTGGGGACGGCCTCAGCCCTGTTCGCCGCCGCCCTCACCACGCTGTCGGGCTGGCTGATCGTGCGCGCCAGCGAGCAACCGGGAATCATGTACCTGATGGTCGCCATCGTCGGCGTCCGCTTCTTCGGCATCGGCCGTGCCGTGCTGCGCTACGCCGAGCGACTGGCCACCCACGATGCCGTCCTGTCCGCCACCACCGAGCTCAGGTCCCGGATCTGGGCCGGGCTAGCCGCCCGCGGCCTGGCCTCCCGGGCCCTGGCCACCGGTGGGGCGGCGCTGGAGCACCTGGTCGAGGCCGCAGACCGGGTCCGTGACCTGGCACCAAGGGTCCTGCTGCCACCGATGGCCGGGGCCGGCACCGCCCTGGGGGCTGTCGTCACCGTCACGGTCCTGTGTCCCAGCGCGGTGCCCACGCTCCTGGTCGCCGTTTTCGGCGGGCTGCTCGCCGGGCCCGCCGCGGCGCTGCTGGCCGATCGCTCGGCGGCCCGCCACCTCACCGTCGTTCGCTCCAAAGTGATCCGCCGCTTCGCCGCGATGGCCGCCGCCTCCAGTGAGCTGCGCGCCAACGATCGAACCGAGGACATGCTCGCCCGGCTGGACGACCTCGAGCAGCGCGCGGACACGTCGACCCGCTCCAGTGCCTGGGCGCGGGGCCTGGGCGAGGCCGTCGTGGTGCTGGCCTGTTCTCTTTCCTCCGTGCTGATGCTGGCTACCACCGCCGAAGCCCTGGCGGCGGGCACGATTTCCACACCGGTCGTCGCCGGACTCGTGCTGCTGCCTCTGGGCCTGATCGACCCGCTGCTCGGCGTGGTCGATGCGGTACAGCAGTGGTCCGCGCTGGCCCAGTCACTGCGCAAGGTCCATGCCGTCACCTCCACAACCACCCGTCACGAGCGACCTCAGCCCCCCGCCGGGCTGGTTCCGGCTCAGGTCCAAGAGCTGACGCTGGCCGACCTGGCCGTCACCTGGCCCCAGGCGCCGGCCCCGGCATTCCGCCACCTCCAGGCCACCGTGCGACGCGGCCAGTGGCTCGTCGTTGAAGGTCCCTCCGGCTCAGGCAAGTCCACCCTGCTGGCGACCCTCCTCGGCCACTTGCCCGCCGCGGAGGGCTCATGGCAGGTCAACGGCTCCGACAGCACCACCTTCGACGCCCGGCAGCTGCGGCGGTGCTTCGCCTGGTGCCCCCAGGAGGCACATCTGTTCGACTCCACCATCCGCGGCAACCTCCTGCTCGCCCGGGGTAAAGACGATCGGCCCACCGATGAGGACATGTACGAGGTCCTCACCCGTGTGGGCCTGGGCCCCTTCCTGGACAGCCTTCCCCGGGGCTTGGACACACCAGTTGGGCCCAGCGGCGGGGAGCTCTCCGGGGGGCAACGTCAACGCGTCGCCGTGGCCAGGGCACTGCTCACCCGCGCCGACGTCATGCTCCTCGACGAACCCACCGCTCACCTCGACGCACCAGCTGCCGACTCGCTGATCTCCGACCTGCGCTCAGCACTGTCCGACCGCATCGTCGTGCTCGTGACCCACCACGCCGAACAACGTGCTGGAGCAGACGTCCACCTCCGCCTACCAGGGGTGCACCAGCACCGCCCACCGCAACCCAGGGACCATGCGCAGGCCAGAAACGGCGACCGGTCACTGACGCGTGTTCTCTGACCGCCCCGCCAACGCAGACGATCTCCCAAGACATCACAGCCCCAGATGAGATACACCTCTCCCGGGGACTCCGCGCGACCTGTCCTCAGCCGCCGACGCTCGGCCGGCCTGCGCTGGCGCGGGTTGATCCACATGGCTCCAACGGGACGTCATGGTGCATAGAACCGTGTCCCGTGACGGGTTCAGTGGAGGCTTGATAGTGCCGCTCCGGCGGTCGCCGGGGCGGTGTGGTGACGATAGTAGGCGTCCTCGAACTCGGCCGGGGGCACGAGCCCGATCTCTCCGTGCAGGCGCCGGTAATTGAACCAGTCGACGTACTCGGCCACCGCCATCTCCAGGTCCTCGATCGACTTCCAGGGGCCCCTGTTGCGAATCAGCTCGGCCTTGAACAGCGAGTTGAACGCCTCAGCGAGGACAGTCGTACGAATCGCCAGTGGATCCCACCGAGGCCACCGCCCCCGCCTCGGCCAGGCGCTGGGTGTAGCGCACCGCGACATACTGAACGCCCTTATCCGAATGATGCACGACCCCGCTGGTGTCATGGCCGTCATGGGATCGGGTCCACAACCCCATCTCGAGGGCGTCCAGAGCCAGGTCCGTGCGCAGGGAGGTCGACAGCTGCCACCCCACCACCCGCCGGGAGAACACGTCAATGACGAAGGCGGCGTATACCCAGCCGGCGAACGTTCTGCAATACGTGATGTCGGCGACCCACAGCCGGTCCGGGGCGGCGGCGGTGAAAGATCGTTCCACCAGGTCCGGGCGGGTCTCCGGTCCGGTGCCGGCCACCGTGGTGCGCGGGCCCTTGGCCCGAATGACCCCACGCAGACCCGCCGCCCTCATGAGCCGGTGCACCGTGCACCTGGCCACCTGGTGGCCGTTCCGGCGCAGCTCGGCGTGGACCTTGGTGACCCCGTACACCCCGTAGTTCTCCGCATGCACCTTGGCGATGACCGCGGTCGTGGCCGCGTCGCTGACCGATCGCGCTGAGGGCGGGCGGGTCTTGGCGGCGTAATAGGTGCTCGGGGCGACCTGCAGAACCTTGCAGATCGGCTCGACCCCGTACTCGCCCTTGTGGGCGTCGATGTAGGCCACTACCTGTGGTGTGGGCGGTCGAGCTCCGCCGCGAAGAAAGCCGAGGCCGACCGCAGGATGGCGTTGGCCCTGCGGAGCTCCCGAACTTCTCTTTCGAGCTCGGCCAGCCGCTGGGCGTCATCAGTGGTGGTGCCCGGCCGGTATCCCTCGTCGACCTCGGCCTGTCTGACCCAGTTCCGCAGCGTCTCCGGGTTGATCCCCAGCTGCTGCCCGATCCGCGCCAGCGCCCCGGCCTTCGTCGCTGGGTCCCGTCGGGCCTCCACCGCCATCCGGGTGGCGCGCTCACGCAACTCATCCGGGTACTTCCTCGGTGCTCCCATGACTCTCATCCTTCCGTGGAATGAAAGCCTCCAACAGACCCGTCACGGGACACCGTCCCGTCACGAGACACTGCTCGATTCCCTCACACTTCCGGGGCGGTGGAAGTGTCGGTGCTGTTGTTTGCTGTGGCGTCTTCCGTGGATTGCGTAGTGGCGGGGCGGGGTGCGCGGCCCAAATCCACCACACGGTAGATCAAACCCGCCACCAGACCCCCCAACAACGGGGCGACCCAGAACAGCCACAGCTGGGACAGGCTCTGCGCGCCACCGATGGCCGCGGTGCCGGTGGAGCGGGCCGGATTCATCGATCCGCCGTCGAACGGCGCCAGGATGGTGAGCAGGAACGCGAAGGTCGCCCCGATCGCCACCGGGGCCAGTACCGCGTTGGCCCGTGGGGCGGTTGAGCCCAGGACCACGAGAACGAACAAGGTGCTCGCCACGAACTCAATCAGAAGCACGGTGGGCCAGCCGGCTTGGGAAGTGGAGTTCTGCCCGTAGCCGTTGGCCACCGCCCCCAGAGCCTGGGCGGTGGTGGCGGCATCGATCAGTGTCATCAGCACCGCCCACAGCAGCCCCACCGCGACCAGGGCCCCCAGCACCTGGGCCACCACGTAACCGATGGCGACCTTGGGTGATGTGCGCCCGGCCACGACCGCCGCCAGGGTCACGGCAGGATTGAAATGACCCCCGGAGACATGCCCGAAAGCCACCAATACCGCCAGCAGCCCCAGCCCGAAACCCAGTGCGGAATCGATGACCTGGGTGGCGAAAATCCCGGTGCCCACCCCGGCGAAAATCAGCACGGTAGTGCCCGCGAACTCCGCCGCCCACCGGGCACCGGTGGAGGGAGCCGGGGACACCTCGTTGGTGCCGGAATCTTTGCGCACCGCTTTCGGAACCGGAGCCACCAAATCCTGAAAGTCGAGGGCGGCCGTTCCAGCATCACGGGCGGGCGCTGTGGATCCCGCAGCAGCAGGTTGTGCGGTGTTGTCGGTCATAGGGGTTCTCCTGAACGTTGTATCGACACGGCAGGGCCAGAAGGGAAGGCCAGTAAGTCCGGGCGCCGGGCGCCGCTGCAATAGGACCACGGCTAGCTGAATGGTTTTTGAGCACGGGCTCAAATGTGTCGGCCCCACAGCAGGTCCTTGCTGGTCGGTCGCCTCACTCAAGGCTGACAGAGAGGGGACTGGCGAAGGCGCTTTCCCATTCTGTGGGTTCAGCGGATGTGTTGTGGGAGCCCATTCTTGATACCGCCGCCTCGACGGACCCACCCGCTGCTGCAGTTGGGTCCGGGCTCAGTCTTCGCATCGAGCGGAGGTGAGCACGAGCCCACGCCCGGCGCCGGCGGTCCGGGCCAGGGCCAGCTCCAGTGGGCCCTGGCCGTAGGCGCGCTGCCAGGCCACCGCGAACACCGCCGCCCCGCCTGCGTGGATGAGGAACCACAGGAGGGGCACCTCGTAGTGCACCATGGCGGCCAGGGCCAGCAGGTGGGCGGTGTAGAGGGTCAGGGTCATGGAGCCCGCAGCACTGAGCGGCAGCAACCAGGCGCCGGCCTTCCGCCCGATGAGCAGGAACGCCCCCAGCACGGCCGCACCGGAGCCGAGGCCATAGAGGATCGCGATCGGGGTGTTGGTGTGCGGACCGGGGATTAGCAGCCACCACCACGACGTGTCGGGCAGGACGGGGTCGGGGCCCCAGATGATGATCTCGTCGATCTGCTCCTGGCTCAGTCCCGGGGTGGAGCTCATCAGCTGGTCAAAGCCGCCGGCCTGCATGATCAGCACCCAGTAGACCAACCACGCGGCCAGAGCCAGGACCAGGCCCGCCCCGAGCAGCCGGACCTGGACGTGCAGGGACCGCAGGTTGAGCCGGCCGATGGCTACGCCGGCAAGCAGGTAGGTCAGGTATGGGGCCGCAGGGTAGGTACCGGTGAACAACAGTTGGGAGAGCACCGTGCCAGGGTCGGTGAGCACCCCGGTGATGGTGGGATTGTAGACCTCCATCGCGGGCAGCACGCCGCGCAGGGTCTGCATCAGCACCGGGGCGGTCACCGCGGTCACTCCGGCGAGGATGAACAGGGTCCGTGCGGGTAGGTGCAGGAAGGGGATGGCCAGCAGGAAGAACATCCCGTAGTAGGTCAAGATGTTGTAGGCGGGCGGGTCCTCCGGCATGACCTGGTTCACGAGCAGGCCCAGCACAGTGATCAGCACGGCCCGGATGAGCAGCCCCACCCGGTCGGCGGTCATCGTCCGGCCCCGGTGGGCTGTGCGTCCGCCGGTGGAGAACGCCAGCCCGACCCCGGCCAGCAGCGCGAACAGGGCCGCGGCCCGGCCGGCGAACAGCTGCCACTGCAAGGTGACCTCGTAGGTCTCGGGGTCCCAGGCCGGCAAGATGTGGATGGAGAACATCCCGACCAGAGCCAGACCCCGGGCGGCATCGACGCCCACCAGCCGGGATTTTTTCACCAGCGGGAGACCTGAGTCCCCAGTTGGCCCCCGCGTCCCCGAGGTCGGGTGGTGGATGCTGACCATGCTGGTGGGCTCCTTCTCTCGGATGTACCGGCGGGCCCCCGCCCACCGGTCCGGGCACTCCAGGCCCCTCCACCCCCATTTGACCAGGGCGGACTGTCCCGGGCTTATCCTTTCCCTGTGCCCTGGCTGTGTCCGCTGCCGCGTCTCCGGGCGCGCCATGCGGGCCTGCGAACGGTCGTCTCCAGGTCCGCCACCATCAGCACCACGGATGTGCACCAGGCCGAGAACTGGCCGAGATGGTCGGCGCCCGGGTCTTCCACACCCTGGACGGCCTCTCCTGGTCCCATAGGACCCTGCAGGCCACCGGCAGGCCACGCACCTGGGAACGGTTGGGGGCGGCGGGTCGTGTCGGCGTCCCTGGCCGTCCCAGCCGGCTTCCGGTGACGTCAGCCGGTCCACATAGGGGTTAGCGGTCCTCGGTGCGCTGCTGCAACTGATCCAGGTAGGCGTTGTAAGCATCCAAATCCGGGGTGCCTCTGACGGCGGCCTCGGCCTCTTCGCGGCCGGCGTTGCGCGCATCCTCGCGGTGCCACTGGCTCATGATGAACAGCAGAATCAGCACGGACGGCAATTCACCGTAGGACCAGGCCAACGAGCCGGCCAGGACCTGGTCGGCCATCGGGTCAAGGTTCCAGCTGCCTGGCGGGGTGGCGAAAAACTCCACGACGGGTAGCGGAGCCATCATGACGATGACGCCGAAGAAGGCGTGCAACGGCATCTCGGGGACGATGTCGGCCAAGCGACTGCCGTAGGTTTGTTTGGCCGGCAACGGGTCGGCCGACAGCAACGGGATCGTGAACAGGATCCCGGAGGCCAAGAACAGCAGTTCCAGCCCGATGTGGCCGTACCAGGTGGGCAGCAACCGGTCGTCAAGTCCGCTGAGATACACCCCGTAGAAACTGACCAGGAACAACGGAACCAAGAAGGCAGGATGGATGGCGAGCCTGCCCCACCTCGAACGCAACCCCCACAGGGCCAGGCGCAGCACCACGGCGCCGGGCCCGCGATGGGGTGCAGCCCGCAGCAGCAAAGTGCCCGGGCTGCCCAGGACCAGCAGCGCGGGAACGAACATCATCAAAGTCAGCTGCTGGAACATGAACACGGAGAACATGCGCAACCCGTAGCCTTCAATTCCCGCGCCCATGATGACCGCTGTGACCGCGCACCCGGCGAAGAAGCACAGGGTCCGCCACACCGGCCACCGCCGGCGTGCCCTCCACAGCCGGGCCGCTCCGACCAAATACAACACAGCCAGCACCAGCGCGATGGCCGGGATGAGTGGAATTGGTTGCAACGTGGGGGCCAGGAAGTTCTCCAAGCTCGGCGGCTCGGACGGGACCCAGACCGGCCCGGCCATGTTGCGGTCAACCATGGTCACGGAAAGCATCGACTGCCATGAGGACATTTTTGCATGCCACAGAACGGTCCCGAGGTCCGGATCGGGCCCTGAGCCCAGGACCGGTCCAGGAGGGACGGGCCTGCCACGCCGGCCTCTCCCCGGACCTGCCCGCGATATTGGGGATCGGGGCCGAAGAGCCCCGGTGGATTCCGGTCCCCGGCGCACAGCTGGGCCGAGCATGGGAACCGGTTCACGTCTGGGCCCGTCAGCTTTTGCGCGGACCCGGCCACGGGTGCTGATCCTGGCGTGCGAACGGAGATCATGATGGGTTGCGGCGCTTCTCCAACAGGTCCTCCATGTACTTGATCTCCGAGGTCTGGCTGGTGGCGATCGATTGCGCCAGAGAGGTCACCACGGGGTTGTCAGTGTGCTCCAGGATGGCTTGGGCCATGGCTGCTCCGGCTTGGTGGTGGGGGATCATCAACTCGAGGTAGAGCCGTTCGGCCTCCTGGCCTTGGGCGTCCTCCAGCTCGGCCAGCTGCTCGGCGGTGGCCATGCCCGGCATTCGCGCGTCCGGACCAGGGCTCGTGGAGTCCATGCCGGGCATGGATGTGTGGTTCTGGTCGCCGTCGTCCATCCAGGCCATGGCCGGTTGGGATGAGGCCTGGGGCAATCCCCACACGGAGAGCCAGCCGTACATCTGCCCGGCCTGTTGTTGCTGGGTGCGGGAGATGTCGTATGCCAACCGGCGGATCTCCGGGTCTTCCGTACGGTCACGGACCAAGGAACTCATTTCCACCGCCTGCAGGTGATGGGTTTGCATGTCGCGGGCGAACCCGGCTTCCGGGCTGCCCTCCGCCGGGGTGGACGACGTCGGAGCGCTCAGCTGCCCCACCGCCCAGCCGGCCGCCACCAACAGCACGGCCGCCAGCACCAGCAGGACCCACCGTCCCCGGTGCCCTGCCGAGCTCCTGGAGGCGGCGCCGGTGGTGCTGGTGCTCATGCGACCCGGCTGGGGGCATCGATGCCGCCGGTGCAGGATGCCCCGGGCTCCGGGGCGTCGGGGGACTGCCAGTACTTGGTCACGAACTGCTCCAGGCGCTCATCTTCCGGGGAGTCCAGGGCGACCTGAGCCCCCCACGCCGAGATCATGATGGGGGCGCCCAGGTCCTCGTAGGGGGAGAGCACCACGTAGGTGTCCGGGACGGCCTGGCGTAACTCAGCCACCTGGTCCTCGGACAGGGCGGAGGGGTCGTAGGCGGCCCACACGGCCCCGTGCTCCAAGGCGTGCACGGCGTTCTCCTCGGGCACCGGCTCGGTGTAGACCCCGCAGTTGAGCCAGTCACTGGCGTGGTCCCCGCCCACCGGGGGGGACTGCTCGTAGTCCACCGCGGTCTCCACGTGGGAGTTGCCGAGGCCCTCGTAGGTCTGCAGCCCGGCGATCTCGATGTCCTCCCGCGCCTGGGGCGGGGGATCGTTGATCACCGCCACCGTCACCAGGGCCCCGACCGCCGCGACAGCCGTCACCGCGCCCGCGCCCGCCAGGAGCCGCCGCCTGCGGGTGGCCCGGGCATCGGCCGCCCAGTGCTGATCCAGCAGCGCAGCACGTTGCTGCCGCGCCCGCTCCGGGTCCGTACCGCCAGCCATGCGTCCTCCTTGAAAGGCCCAAAAAGGGTCTTGCTCCTCATGAACGGGCAGGACAGTAGCTCACTGCGCTGAGCCTTTCCTGCAAGGCCTTCTTCGGAAGATCGTCCACCATCCACTCCTGGACATGTCGGCGAGTGTGCATCCTCGAGCGCAGGAGAGGCGCGTCCTCGGTGGCTAACGGCGACGACGCAGAAGATCCAGGCCTGGGGCGGGATGTGAGGACCGGGTGCGCACTCCTTGCTGGTCGTTCAAAGAGGACGCACCCGGAGTATGTGATGCCTGAACCGGCTCAGCGTAGGCAAACCTGGACCGGCCCGGAGCCGACGTTGACGCTGTCGAGGACCGCCTGGTGGCCGTTCCGGCCGCCGTGCACGGCCTCGCCGCCGCCGGGATGGACCCCGATGTGGGCGCCCCCGGGGAGCAGTCGACGAGGACATCGGTCTGGGTCTGGACGGTGGAGACGCGGGCGCCGGACTCAAGTGGTCGGCCGGTTAGCCGCGGAAACTGGTTCAGGCCGCGCCCAGCGCATCACTCACCGCCCCAGTGCAGGCCTGATCCCGGACGGTGTCACCGAAACGACCGATGTCCGACGGGGGTGCTTTCGGAGAGGAGCACTCCCGCAGCAGGTGAAGGGCGCAGCAGGTGCGCGTGAGGTAGAGGCGGTCCGGCCCCGGGTGAGAGCGGTCCGGGGATCTGCTGCGGTGACCATGTGGGGCACCGCAGCAGCGAGTCCGGCTCAGCGGTAGGTGTAGTACCCGTCGACGGGCATGGCGTTGACGGAGTGGACGAAGGTGCCCTGGGTCGGGTTCAGCGCAGAGACCATCTTGCCGCCACCGATGTAGATGCCGATGTGGTTGCCACCGTTCTGGGACACCAGGTCACCGGGCTGCGGGGTGGCGGTCGGGGTGGCCGCGGCGATCTGCTGGGAGCTGGTGCGGGGGATGTCGATGCCGTTCTGGGCGTAGACCCAGCCGGTGAATCCGGAGCAGTCCCAGGCCCCGAAGGAGGTCCCGCCCCAGACGTAGCCGGTGCCCACACCCTGCATGGCCGTGCCCACGATGCCGCCGGCGGCCGGGGCGAGTTCGGTGGTGGCGGTGGACTGCGGGCTCACGCTCGAGGTGGCGGCGCTCTGCTGCGGGGCCGGGGCCTGGTCGGCGGGGGCGGCGGGCTGCGCGGCGACCGGGGCCTGGTAGGTGTAGGAGGCCAGATCGGCCATCGCCGAGGCCGGAGCCGCATAGGAGGACCCGGAGGCGGCGGGGATCTCGGCGTAGGCCTGGGCCGGAGCGATGGAGCCCACCAGTGCTGCGCCGGCGGCGGCGACGACGGTGGTGGTGCGCACGGCGCGCGAGGAGGTCTCGGCGCGGTGGCGGGCAGTGTTCTGCGTGAAAAGCGACATGGGTGGATTCCTCCCTTTGCCTACGAGGTGAGCTGTCGGATGCGGGTGGGAGACACCCGGCCGCAGAACGCACGCGCTCTGCACGGCTTAACCCCAAGGCCCCGGTACACCGGGACCGGTAATGGTTCCCCCGCTTCTGCCAAGCGATTTCTCTTCAGGAACCCCGGGCACCGGCAGAACTCGGCGATGTGCCACGGGGGCGCCAAGAAGATCAGCTCTCGGCACGCGGAGGACGATACAGGGCCCACCCCCTAATGTCACGTTTTGGTCACGGCCGCTGATCGGGTGGTCGCCTTGGTTGCCGAGGGTGCTCAGCACCGTGTTCCCGACCCAGCGGAGCTTCGTTTCGAGCGGGAACGTCAGGGTGTTCACCGTTAGCGGGGGCGTGGCCGGGGAGAGTCCCTGGTGGGCCCGAAGATGCACACCCTCGGCACGCCTGCGGCGGCCTGTCAGCACTGGGAGACCGCCGGTGGCTGCGGTGGGCGGTTTACGCGCGTAGGGTAAGAAAAGCGATCGAGGCTCTCGGGCGGTGGCTTCGGAGAATATCGGGAGGATAAATTCAGCGCGCACTCATATCTGCCGTAATCCGCCATCCGCCATCCGAACGAAGCACATTTCTTCATCGAATCTTCATGCCTTCAGCGTGTAGAGGAAGAACGGGCACGCTCAAGGGCAGGACAGGAATCGATGTGTTCGCCGGCAGGTGATTCGACTGCATGGCCTTAGGGGCACGCCCGGGGGTCAGTGTTCAGACGGCATCGACACGGCCGCCTCCAAGACGTTGATTCCGTTTGCGGCAACGGGAAATCCGGAGGATGCTTCGTCTGCTGCTTCCTCGATACTGCCGGTATATCCGGGCAGGACCAGGGCGCACCCCAGGACGAGGGCGGTGCTGGTGCGCTTCACAGGGGGCCTCCAACCGGCGGGGCGAGCGGGCAACGGCATCGGCCGCTCGAGACGCCAACAAGATATCCGCCTCGCCGTGGCGACGCCTGCCATGCCCTTGCGAAATGACCGCCTCCTACCCGAGGGGGTGGTCGTTGCGGTCCATCTGCCAGTCGGCCAGGTCCACGGAGACCGCCGCGGCGGCGCCGGCCCACAGAGAGAAGTCGAGCCATTTCCCGCTGAGCTGGAACCGGTCGTCGCTCACGGTCGGTCCTGCCCGGCGGGCCCGCCTTGGCCGAGCGGGACGGTGTCCTTCCAGAAGCCCTGGGCGCGGAGGAACCTCTCGAGGTTCTCGCGGTGGTCGGGGCACGCCAGCCAGCTCTTGCGGTGGTGTGGGGTGTGGATGCGCGGGTTGTTCCAGCGGATCCGCCACGCAGCGTCCGCGCCGCAGCCCTTGCGGGAGCACTGCAAGTTGTCGGGTCCGGCCGGTGGTGCCGCGGATCCGTGCGGGGACAGCGATCTGAGCCGGTCGGTCTCCACGGCGGTCGTGCTCCTCAGGGTACTCGGGCAGGCTCACCGGACAGCCCCGCGTCAGGCTCAGGCCGCGCCGCGGCGCCGGGAGGTGTCGTCCTCGACAGTAGCGGAGGAAGCCGGGTTCCCGCTGGGAGCAACCGTGCTCCCAGGGCCTGATGTCGCGGTCTGCGGGGCTCTCGTTGCGGTGTCTTTCCGTCGTCGCCGTGACCGGTGATGGACTCACCCGCCAACACGGGGTGAAGTGACCCCCCGTCATCAGGACACCCACGGCAGTGTGGCCCCTGCTCAGCGTAGGATTCCCGCTTTGACTTCGAAGTCGTTTGTATAGTTTTCCTCAAGATGGCGTGAAGATTCCCCATAACTTGCCCTCTGGTAGCTGTACGGGCTGTTCTTCCGGACCGGTGAGGGCATAGTTTGCGAGTGAGAACACCCCGTTCTCATCACCCCGTGCACGGGCGTTAGGGTGCCCCAGTCTTTGCTCCCCTTAGGCTGGGGCACCCGTCGATAATGTGGAGAAGCGACGTAGCCCGGACCGAAGAATCCGAGACTGGCTCGCGGGCCCTCAATTGGCAATCCGAGGGCAAGACCCCCGACCCCTCTCCGGTGAGCATCATCATCCCGGTGCTCTCGCTGGTCATCATGCCGGTGCTGGTCGCGGTCAAGAAGAAGGCCGGCACGGCCCTGGGGGACGACCTGATCCTGGCTGGTGCCGCCGAGACCGGGATTTGCGCGCTGCTGTCCGTCTCCACTCTGACTGGGCTGATCCTCTTCCCGCTGACCGGCGCGGCGTGGGTAGACCCGGTGGCCGGGCTTATCCTCTTCGCCTTCGCCCTCCCCGAGGGCAAGGAGTCCGGGGCGAGCTTGTCGAGAGCGACGACGAGGACGAGGACGAGGACTGATCGACATCCCGTTCCACCACGCTGGTCACGATCACCACGCAACGCTGAGGGGCCTTGTGTCTGGCAGGGCCCTCAGCTGTCCCCGGCGGGGTTGCGCATCCAGGACACAACACCCACTGCCTTACATGTGGTGGATTAGCGGTTGGGCTTCGCCGAGGCCCTGTGGAGCAGGCGAGCAGGGCAAGGGGTACTGCACCTGGGTGGGAGAGACGTGGATACGTCTACCACGATGGGTTTGATGGTTTTCACCGTCATGCTCCTCCAGCGCTGTCAGCACTGGCTCGACGAGACCGCCCAACGCGACCTCACAGCGCCTTGACGCCAATAGAGCATCCACTCTGCAGGGCGCAACCTCGCTGGATGCACGGAGGCATATCAATGCAAATAGGTACATATTGGGGGACGGCGCAACCCGGAAGTGGGGGCACACCGGGAGGCCCGTCGTTGCTAACGTGAATGTTGGCGGGTATTCGGGGGAATACGGGCTGGTGTCCCCGAATGCTGCGCCCACGGGATCGTGTCCCATGCGCCAATCAGGATCTGGGAGTCCCACGGCGGTGGGCGAACGTGCCGACCAACAATCGATGAGGCAGCAACTGCCGAGCCAGTGGGGGAACACATGCTTAAGTACCAGACTCAGACGGACAAGCGGGGCGAGATCGAGATCCCGGTCAGCGGCATCCGGGTGACACCGATGGACACCAATGAGCTGCACCGGTGGATTGCGGCCACCTGGGAGGAGCGGCGCAAGACCGTGATTCTCGGCCACAATCTGCACAGTCTCTACACGTGGGAGGTCAACCCGACGTTCCGCGCTTTCTACGACAAGGCCGACGTGGTGCTGACGGATGGCTTTCCCATCCTGAAAATGGCCAAGTGGTGCTCCGGGCGGCCGCTCAGCGCCAGGCGCCACCGTATCGGCACCATGGATTGGTTGCCCGGCCTGATCCGGAGCACCCCCGTGCGGCGCGTGGCCGTCATTGGCGCGAGCCCCGAAAGCAACGCCGCCACGGTTGCTCTCCTCCGTGCGGGGGACCCCGAGCGCACGGTCGAGGGCTGGCCCGGCGAAGGGTGGAACCTCGCACTCGAGGACCGCATCGTCGGAACCCTCCAGGAGTTCCGGCCGGACTTCGTCATCGTGGGCCTGGGGATGCCGCTGCAGGAGGAGTTCCTGAGCCGGCACTGGGAGGAGTTGCCCACGGCGATCTATGCGGCCGTCGGCGGGGTGATCGACCAGTACTCCGGGATCCAGAAATCGGCTCCGCGCTGGCTCGGGCCCCTGGGCCTGGAATGGGCCTACCGGCTGGCCACCCAGCCGCGGCGGCTGGGCCACCGGTACCTCGTCGAACCGTGGATCCTCGCCTATCTCCTGGCGGCCAAGGCTGTCCGGCAGGGCACCAGAGGGGCGGACGCCAGTTCCTGAGCCGGCCGTGAGCGGTGAGCGGAGACTGTCCGTCCCGGCCCACCGTCTCGTGTCGGAGTGCATCAACAACGCTGCGGGTCAGTGCAATTCGTCCGCGGACCGGAGCGGGACCCGGCTCCCGCTCCGGTCCGCGGCCGACGCCTCCAGGGCGTCCAGCATCGCGTCCTCCTCGTCCTCACAGGTGGGGCGGGAGCGCCGGCGCTGCGGCCGGGGGCGCATGAGCGACCTGAGGTGGGCGGGCATGTCGTCGGCCATCTCGAGCTGGCGGACGACGAGCTCCTCGTCGCCCTCGCCGATGTAGTTGCCGTCCTCGTCGTAGAACCGTGCGAGCCGGCGCTCCATCTCCTGGGCGAACTGGCGGTCCCAGGCGTCGTTGCGGGCCTGCTGGCGGGCGGCGTAGCCCCAGGCCACGAAGAACAGCGCCGCGAACGCGTACCACTGCAACGAGTAGGACAGGTGCGGCCCGGAGTCGGTCTCCGGCTCCGGAGCCGGCGCGGGGGCCGCCGCGGGGGCCGGGTCCTCGGCGAAGACCTCGCCGTAGGCCGCCGTCCCGTTCGGCCGGTCCCAGCGCTCGCGCAGCTCCTCGAGGTCGATCGAGGCGATCTGGCCCGCGGGGGCGCCGCGGCTGACGGCCGGCTCCCCGGGCTGGAGCCGGGCGGTGACCGTGACCCGGCCGGCGGGCGGGGTCGGCACCTCGTCCGGCATCCCGTTGGCCGCCTCGCCCGTGGGGATCCAGCCGCGGTCGAGGACCACGACGTCCCCGTCCTGCGTGCGGAACGGGACGAGGACCTCGTAGCCGACGCGGCCGTCCTGCGGCCTGTTGCGGACCAGCACCTGGTCCTGGGGCAGGTACTCGCCCGTGAGCTCGACCGGGCGCCAGGTGAGGGAAGGGTCGTGGGCGGCGAACTGCTCGACGGCGGCCGCACCGGCCAGGGGCTCGGCGCGGTAGTTCTGCGTGATCTTGGCGTTCTCACCGACCAGGTGGTCGTTGCGGTCCATCTGCCAGCCGCCCAGGTACACCGAGACCACGGCGGCGGCGCAGGCGAGGAGGAAGAAGCCCAGCCACTTGCCGCTGAGTAGGAAACGGTAGGTGCCCATGTCAGAGCCCACCATCGGCCCGGCAGCCCTGGCAGAAGAGTGGCGGGGAGCCCGGCCCCACCGGGAGGAGAGCTGCGGCGCCGCGCGGTGACAGCGATACGAGTAGGTCGAACTTCACAGCGGTCGTGCTCCTCAGAGTGCGCCGTCGGGCTGACCGGACGGTCGGCGGCGGCCCCAGGAGCACGGCTGTCGCCGCACTCCTGGGGCCTGTGCTGTAGAGCATCTGCCGGCCCGGCGTGGGGGAATCAGTTCTTGCGGCGGCGACGGGACATCAAGCCCAGTAGCCCGATCACGGCCAGGGCCAGCACCACCACGGTGGCGCCGACGGCCCATCCGGAGAAGCTTCCGGAATTCTCCTGTACGGCCGCGTCCTGGGCTTGGGCGGAGCTGTCCGAGCTGTCGGCGCCCTCACCGGTCGGGGTCTCGGTCGGGGTGGTGCTGAGGGTGGGGGCCGGGGTGGTGATGTCCACACTGTCACCCACCTCGTAGGTGTAGGTGCCTTCGATGGGGTGGCCGTCGCTGGAGACCACCCGCCAGACCACCTGGTAGGTCCCTTCCTCGGACCCGGTCTCGGCCAGGGGCTGGATCACTTGGGAACCGTCGCGCTCGAGCGGGCCCTCGGTCACGGACTGCCCGTCGGGGCCGGTCACGAGCACCTGGTGGCCGATGTCCATGATCTCCCCGCTGTAGGAGAGCTCGATTTGTTCGGGGGCGGTCTCCAGCACCGCATCCTGTTCGGGGGAGGTGCTCAGCACCTCGTCATGGGCGGCGGCGGGGGCCAGTCCCAGGGCGGTCAGGGCGCCTACCGCGCTCACAGTGGCGGCGGTACGGCGCAGAGCAGAAGTCATGGTCAGCATGGCAGAGGGGTCCCTTCGAGGGGCAATGAGTGAGTGGGTCAGACAGGGCCGCCGAGCCGATGATCGGAGGCGGCCGTGAGGGAGTCGTCGAGTCTGCTGTCCGAATCCACGACCACCACCGGCCCCAACAGGGGTGGTGTTCAGCCGGCGGGCGACCGGGCGGGCCCGGTCGGGAGCGGAAGATTCCGACGACGAGCTGTCGGTGGTCCGCGGTAGGAGCGCACCGGTTGCAGCAGCGACTGATCCGTCAGTGCGTGCGGGCGCCCCTGCGGAACAGGTCGGGGCCGGTGCACCACGACCGGGGCGGACAGGACCCGCCACAGCCGGCGGACGCGCAGTCGCAGGGCGTCGAGCAGGTCCACGAGGGCCACTTCGCCGTGGCGCAGGAACGCGTAGGTGGCCGCGGCGGCCAGCACGTGGAAGACCAGCATGCCGGTGCCACCGTGCACCGCGTGAGCCTGGGCCTGGAGCACCAGGGCCGGCCCGGTGGGCGGTGAGCTCAGCGCCGCGTGGTGGGTGGCGTCGACCACGGTCGTCACGGATCCGGCGACGGTGAAGAGCAGGTGGAAGACGCCCTGGCTGACCAGCACGCCGGTAAGCAATAAGGAGCGGGAGAGGACCCGGCCGGCCAGAGCCATGCACACCGGCCCGGACAGCGCCAGGGACAGCAACACCAACAACACCGGAGGGACCTGACCGCCGGCGGCCACGTGGGAGGCGGCGGCGAAGGCCGTGGCCATCCCGGCTCCGGCCCACCCGCGGGCAAGACGGTGCGCCCGTGCGTTCACGCCTCCACCCCTCTCAGTTCATCAGCCGCTCGAGGCGGCGATCCCATTATGTGCGGGCCCTCGAGAGCCCCACCACATCGACAGGCCCTGGCGGCAGGTGCCGGTCGGGTCGACACCGCGGTGCGTCGTGTGTCCTCTGTTGTCAGGTCGCCGTGAAGGTCACGGCTTCCATACGTGGTCCTGGCTCAGGGGCGCCTCGTGGACTCGTCCCGCTCGGCGAGCCCGGCCATCATCGCGTTGTAGGCCTTGAGCTCGGCGTCGTCGGTGCGGTCCGCCTGGCGGTCCACGCGACGGTTTTCCTTCTTGCCTTCGATCGCCCACATGATCGCCACGACCACGGCGACGACGACGGTGGGGAACTCTCCGATCCCCCACATCAGGGCCCCGCCGAACTGCTGGTCCTCGATCGGGCTACGGCCCCAATCCCGGCCCATGTTCGCGAACCACCACGCCTGCAGCAGGGTGTCGGAGCCCATCAGGGCCACCCCGACGAAGGCGTGGTAGACCATCGTGGCCAGCAGCAGAATCAGGCGCATCATGTGGCCGGGACGGTGCGGGATCGGGTCGATGCCGATCAGCACGAGCATGAACAGGTACCCGGTGATCAAGAAGTGGGTGATCATGAACACGTGCCCCACGTGGTACTGCAGGGTGAATCCGAACAGTGGGGTGAAGTAGAAGATCACGATCGAGGCCGCGAAGTTCACCCCGGCGACGATCGGGTGCGTCACGATCTTGGAGAACGGGGAGTGCACCAGGGCCAGGAT
This sequence comes from Pleodorina starrii, assembly GCA_030267565.1. Classification (NCBI taxonomy): domain Eukaryota; kingdom Viridiplantae; phylum Chlorophyta; class Chlorophyceae; order Chlamydomonadales; family Volvocaceae; genus Pleodorina; species Pleodorina starrii. The sequence goes on along the minus strand of BRXU01000066.1, from coordinate 140,171 downwards.
CCACTCGCGCGGCCCGCGGGTACCGTCCTGGCGGGGCTCCAGGGCCTTGAGCACCAGCGTCACCGGCGCCCCCAGGACCAGGAAGATCGGCACCACCATCGTCAACATCATGTGCTCGACCATGTGCGCGGAGAACAACACCAGCCCGTAGACGGCGACCCCACCGGAGGTGACGTAGAACAGCACCGCCAGCCCGGTCAACCAGGAGAGGCTGCGCAGCACCGACCAGGAGTCCCCGCGCCGGCGGACCTGCACGAACGCCCACAGGTAGAGGGCGGCGAGGAAGACCACCACCGCCAACCAGAGCGGGTCCACCCGCCAGGTGGTGAACCAGGAGGCGGCGGTGGGCTGGGGAGGCAGTGGGTACCAGGTGAGGATCTCGGCCGGGGTGGCATCCGGGGCGATCTCCTCGGGCACCGGTGGGGCGGTGCGCGACAGGGCCACGGCCACGCCCATGACCGCACCCATGACCAGCACCTCCCCGGCCACCAGCTGCCACACGGCACGCGTCGCGGTGAGACGGCCCGCCTCCAGGGCCGGAATCAGCCACCGGCGGTGAGCCACCCCCGCCAAACCCAGCCCCAGGGTCAGGGCGGCCTTGAGCAGCACCAGCTGCCCGTAAGGACTGAACAGCTGTTCCCAGGATCCGATGCGCACCGCCGCATTGATGGTCCCGGAAAGAAACACCAAGAAGAAGGCACCGAAGGCCACCGTGGAGAAGCGCCGCAGCACCACGGCGGCTATCGGCACCTGAGGCCGCACACCAGCGCCGCGGCCGGCCCCTGCCGGCAGGCTGCCGGTGCCGGCAGCCGATCCGCTCAGCTGCGGGGAGAGCCAGGCGAGCACCACCAGCCCACCGGTCCACAGACACACGCCCAGCAGGTGCAGGCCCAAGGAGTTCACCGCACCCATATGGTCCGTGCCTCCGGAGGAGTGACCGGTCAGGGCCATCGCCACCAAAGCCGTGCACGCCAGGCCGAAGGTGAGCAACAGCCCCATCAGGGCCCGGACGCCGAAGACCAGGGTGGTGACCACGGCAGCGACCACCACGGTCGCCGCCTGCGCCTGCCCCAGGGAAAGATCCGTGGCGTAGTACAACAGCTGCTGCGCATAGGCCTCGTCCCCGCCCACCGGCACCCCCGCCACATCGGAATAAGACAGCACCAGCACCACCACGGCAGCCACCGTCCACACCACCGACGCCACCTCGGCCAGACCCATCGTGGCCGTGAACAGGGGGTGCTCCGCCTCCTGGCCACCGTTGCGCCCGTCTGCGCGGCGGCGGAACCCACCACGTGTTTTCGGCACGACCCCCAGAGCGAAGAGCAGGGAACCCAGCACCACGACCAAGGCGCTGTTGTGCACCACCTCGACCACGGGCAGACCCCAGCGCACCAACGCCCCCGGATCCGCCGCCAGACGAGCGGCCCCCGAGCCGCTGTAGACCATCGCCAGAATCAACACCACCAAGGCCACCACCACGGCAACAACGAGCTACCACGGCCTCACCCCGGGACCGCCCAGCCTGCCCAGCCCGGGGTGCGCCTGCCCGGTGTGCTCGGGCGTTCTCGTACTCATGAGCTGATCTCCTTCACCCGCCGCTGCAGAAGGGGAGGCGGGTTGCCTCCATTGTCCCTGCCGGGCACCCCACCCAGCCCCACAGGATCGGCCCCGCCCCTCAGCAGGTCTCAGCGACGGCCTTCTGGGCTGCGCCGGGAATCTCACCGCCTCATACGCGGCCTCTGGGTGGCTCGGGGGCCAGTGGGTGGCCAGCAACTTTTCCAGGTACTGGATCTCGGGCGGCTGGCTGGTGACGATCGACTACGCCAAGGACGTCACGGCTGGATCCTCCGTGCACCCCGGGATGGCGGCAGCCCCGCTGGGGCCGGCCTGGTGGCGGGGGGTCATCAGCTACAGGTCCCGTCTTCCGGCCTCTGCCCTCTCAGCGTTCTCGAGGCTGGCGAGCTGCCCAGCATCGCCGCAACTTTTGGTGGGGCAGCCAGGATGGACCTGCGCGGCCCACCGTGGCCGTCGTCCTCGTTCATTCATGCCAGGACCGGCTGGGTCGAGACCGAGGGTCATCCCCACACCGAAAGCCACCCGCCCGTGGGCCTGGCCTGTTGTTGGCGGGTGTCGGCCATAACGGACTGGACACGCAAGAAGGGCGTGCCCATCCACGAAAGGATGGTTCACGCCCTCAGCCCCGGAGCTCTCCGCCGCGCACAGTCTGCACTGCGCACAGCGGTTTCCGCAGTGCCCCCGAGCTCCTGACATCGCCCCAGGCGGGGAGCAATGTCCATCTAGATACTTCCCGGTCCTTGGCGGGACCAACGCCAGTCTTGCCCTCTTATTTTACTTCTCCCTCCTGATCGCGAGCTAGGGTCAAGCCCCTAACGGTTTGAACCAGCTCGTTCTAGACCCGACAAAGATTGGTGTCACCCGGGTCTTCCGAGCTCAAGGGGACTCGCATGACTCGGCAGGACGTCCTGCGCCAGCGTCAGGCCACCCACCGCCTGCCGGTGCTGCGCCAGGGGGAGGTCTGGGCGGACGGAGTTCTGGACAACTCCACACCGGACCCACGGGTCTCACACCGCGTCGACAACCTGGTGGGTCAGTAAGTTTCGTCGCGCCGTACGGCAGGCCTTCGGATTGGCTCGTGTGCACCCCTGGGTGTACCGGGGAAATCAACCTCCGGGTGGACGTTGCGCAACGACCTGGCCGACATGCTTTAGATGTCGGCCCACCAAGAATTAGCCCCCACATCGGGGGCAGGGACTCTGGCACACTCAATCCCCGCATCTCGCCAGGAGATCAAAATGTCTTCCACTCCCGCATGGTCCACGCCTACCGCCAATCTCAACAGCCGGCGTTACTTCTCCAAGGCTATTTTGTCCATGGCCTCGCTCACCTTGGCCGCAGGCGGCCTCGCCACCCTCGGTGCACCGGCCCAAGCCGCGCTCACGCCGACCACCCAGGTGCCATCCGCCGCGGTGGAGACCCAGGGTCAACAGCAGCAGAAGGGCTGTGAGGTGGATGCTTACAAGCCGCATTACAAGAAGTATCAGGGGAAGCATTACGCCGCGTTCCCCTTCAAGGTGAAGTGCGACAAGGGCTACACCAAGGTGCAGGTGAAGCAGTACTACTACGCCGAGGACAAGCACGGTAATTCCCACGAGCACGGCAGCGACTACTACCAGTACAGCTTGAACCGTCACGGCGGTGAAACCTGGGGCGGGGGACACTGGCGCCACGTCAATCACCACCAGGACAAGAAGGTGTACCACGTGGTCAAGTACCGCTACTGGGACGGTCACGGCTGGTCGGACTGGTACAAGGATGTGAGCCACAAGACCAGCCTCGGGCACTGATCGGGCTCTGGTGGGGGCCAGCCGGCTCGCGGCTGGCCCTCACTCTTCGACCGCGGCGAGGGCCTTCTCCGCACACCGCCGTAGCGGATCACGGCGCCCCGCAGCATCCCGTCTTGCACCACTCGCGAAAACTAGTTCTGGGGCGACGGAACCATGACTGAACCGTCCCGGTCTCGGGGGTCGAACTCCGTGGGCAGCGGCACGGTTCCGTCCCCCCACGTAGAGGGTGTCCTTCGCGCCGTCGCGAAGATGAAGGGAGGGAAGCTTCCCCGTTACGGGTGAGGGCTGAAGCCCACGAGATGGAGGGGCAGGAGGGGGTCACCCCGCCGGGCCCCTCTGCACAGCCGGTCCCCAAGGACCAGGCCGTCCTGGGCGAGGTGCTAGATCAGGTACTCCACTCTGCCAACCACGGATGCCGGGGGGTGACCATCGCCTGTGCCACGGAGCACACGGTTGGACTGTCCGATCAGCCCAGGAGCCTCAGCATGCACTGGGTCTGCGCCCCGTGATGGCAGACCAGCCGGTCCACCGGATCGCTGTCATGAGAGAATTGGAACATGTCCTACCCTGCGACGCTCGGCGCCTTCCCGCCCAATGAATCCCGCGGCGCCCAGGGGACGTCGCCGGACAGACTTGTCGAGGACCCTCCCGCGAAGGTCGACCCGAAAACGGTCTTGTACGAGGAGAGATTATCTGCCGCGTGGTGGATGTGGTTGCTCGTGCTCTTCGCGGGTCTGGTGGGTCTGATCGCCCTGGCTCCGATCAACATGTGGGTCGGGGCGGCGGTGGGGGCTGTGGTCGCCGGCGGCACTGCCGTGGCATTGATTGCCTCGAGCACCGGAATCGTGATCACCGGGGAGTCGTTGCAAGTGGGGCGCGCTCGTATTGAGCGCCGATTCGTGGGTGAGGCTGAAGCGTTTCGCGGCAGCGCCGTCCAAAGAGTGCGCGGCCCTGAACTGGACGCCCGCGCTTACATGAACTTCCGCGTTTCCGTGGGCCCGGTGGTGCGCATCCAGATCACCGATCCCGTGGACCCCACCCCGTATTGGTTGACCTCAACCCGTCACCCGGAGCGCATGGTCGAGGTTCTCTCCGCCGGCTGAGCGCGGCGCCCACCGGGGCATTCCCCGGTGGGCGCAGCTTTCAGAGGCTCCGGTGAGTCTTGAGGGTGGGTGTCACCCAGATGGCTTCGGCTTCCGTCGGTGCCAGCTCGATCGCGGTGTGGTGATACCCCGGTACACCGGTCGTTCCGCTGGCTTCCTGAGCGATGACACGAAAAGCCCCACCCGGCACGAGGCCGCAGTCGCGGAACCGGGTGAGGCGGTGTGGGTCGGCATCGGAAAGACGAATGATCTCGTATCGTCCCGGCTTCGCCTCGGTGAGTCGGGTGGTATTGAGCGGGCGGCGGGTGCGTCCCTGCGCGGTGGGGATCGGGTCCCCGTGTGGATCCACCGTGGGGCGACCCAGCCGGGCGTCGATGCGTTCGATCATGGCGTCGGAGGCGGCGTGCTCAAGACGTTCGGCCTCATCATGAACCTCCTCCCACGGATACCCCAGCGTGGTGGCCAGGAAGGTCTCCAGCAGCCGGTGCCGGCGCACCATCGCCACCGCGTACGCACGCCCCTGAGGGGTGAGGGTGACGGGCTTGTAGGGCTGGTACTCGACGAGCCCCTGGCCGGCCAATCGCTTGACCGTGTCGGTGACGTTGGGGGCAGAGGTCCCCATCCGTGCCGCCAAGGCTGTGGTGGTGATCGGCGGGTCGCCCCATTCGGTGGCCGACCAGATCGCCTTGAGATAGTCCTGGGCGACCGGGGTGATCTCACTCAAGTCCATAGGACCCACGCTACCGAGTGCCGCACCGCAGCTGCCGGGCCCATTCAATCGGCTCCGGCGACGGTCAGGATGATCAGCGCCACGTTCAACGACACGATCAGGGCCACCACCACCCAGGCGGCGACGGTCAGAGCCACCTTGTTCACGAAGACCCCCATCAGGGCGCGGCTGCTGCTCAGCCGCACTAACGGGATCAGAGCGAAAGGGATGCCCAGGCTCAGCAGCACCTGGGACAGCACCAGCGCCCAGGTCGGATCCACTCCGACCGCGATGATGACCAAGGCGGGGATCAAGGTGATCAGCCGACGGACGAACACCGGGATGCGCAGGTGCAGCAAACCGCCCATGATTGCCGACCCGGCGTAGGAGCCCACCGAGGTCGAGGCCAGCCCGGAGGCCAGCAACCCGATGCCGAAGGCGATCCCGACGGCCGGACCGAGGGCGGCGGTGATCGCCGCATGGGCTCCTTCGATGCTGTCGGTACCGGGCACCCCGGCGAGGTTGCCCGCGGCCAGTAACAGCATCGCGATGTTCACCGACCCGGCCACGAGCAGGGACAGCAGCACGTCCCACCGGGTGGCGCTCAGCAGCCGCGGCAAGGCCTCGGTGGGCACTGAGCGCCCGTGGCGATCGCGCGCCAGGGCGGAGTGGGCGTAGATGGCGTGGGGCATCACCGTGGCCCCGAGCATGCTCGCGGCCAGCAGCACCGTCGGGGTGCCCTCGAACCGCGGCACGATCCCGGCGACGGCCTCACCCCAGGACACGGGGCCGAAAAACAGGCCGGTGACGAAACCCGCGGTGACGATCGCCAGCAATCCGGTCACGACGAACTCGAAGAACCGGGGGCCGCGGTGGGTCTGGAGGACCAGCAGCAGCATCGAGATCACCCCGACGATCACGCCCCCGGCCAGCAGAGGGATCCCGAAGAGAATGTGCAGGGCGATCGCCCCACCGATCACCTCGGCCAGATCCGTGGCCGCGGCCACCAGCTCGGCCTGGACCCAGTACCCCAGTCGCCGGCCCCGGGGCAGACGGTCACCCAGCAACTCGGGCAGACTCGATCCGGTGACCAGCCCGACCTTGGCCGAAAGGTACTGGATGAGGACCGCCATGGCATTGGCGGCCACCAGCACCCACACCAGCAGATATCCGTACTGGGCGCCGGCAGTGAGATTCGCCGCGACGTTGCCCGGATCCACGTAGGCCACGGCGGCCACAAAAGCCGGGCCCAGTAACCACGGCAGCGGCTGCCGGCGCACCCACCGCTCCCCGGGGGAAGAGGCGGCAGCGCCCGTGGAGCCGGTGCGCCCCGTCCCGATCCTCATAGAAAGTTAACCTATACGAACTTTTCGCTGCGGGGAACCGGAAGCCTGACTGCCGGGCACGCTCATGATTTCCCGGGCTTCGCCTCCACGAAAGGTGGATGGCATCGACGGCCGATCACAGTGGCGCGGAACGTCAGAGGTGCGGGCTTCCCGGGCGGGTGAACTGCCGGCCAGTGGCGGTGGCACGACACGCTCAGGATCTCGGCTTACCCGGGGTTGCGCGGCGGAGCCGGCCGAGGCCGGGCACGAACCGGCCGGTGGCTGCGGCATAGGAGGCGTATACCTGTCGGTGGGTGCGCAGCAGGTAAGGCTCTTCGACGAGACGGACCTGTAGCTCGACGGCCACCAGCAGGCACAGCAGGGCTGCTGCACTGACCGCGGTGGGCACCAGAAGGGCCAGGCCGGCCATGGTGGTGAGCATCGCCGTGAAAATAGGGTTGCGCACCACGGCGAAAGCCCCGGTGGTGACCAGTTCTGTCCGTTCGGTGGCGTCGACGCCCACCCGCCAGGAGGCGCCCATGCCGGCCTGGGCGGCCAGTACACCGAAGAACCCCACGATGGTGATGAACGCCCCGGCCCAGGTGAAAGCCGCTGGTAGTCGGGGCGCGGCCACGGCGCCGGTGAGGGCGAGGACAGGCCCTGCTGCGCCGAGGACCAGAGCGATCGCGAAAAGTATTCCGCCCCACCACTCAGCAGAGCCAGGCGCCCCGCTCAACCCGCGGAAACCGGTGGACCCGGTGCGGCGCCGATGGATCCACGACCGCGCACCGAAGGCCACCGCCAGGCCGGCCAGATACAGGCTCAGCGCCAGAGCCGCGGCCATCATAGTCCTCCTCGATCAGGCTCATTCCAGCCCCCGGGCTGGCCCTGGCGGGGCGTGGAGGCATACTCAAACCACCCCCTAACAGTACACGGAAACCTGTACTTTTAGGGGGGAAGCGTGGTGACCCTTGCCCACATCTCGCCCCTGTCCCGGTGTGCCGTAGCGCAACTTCACCACCGGCGTTGGGCAGATGTCCCTGGATGAGTGGCGCCCGGTTCGTTTCGCCGTCGACCAGTAGAACTCGGCCGGGAGGTGAAGCGGACATGCCATCTCCCTTTTTCGGAGAAGCCCCGTGGTGTGTCGGCGACCAGCAGGAGCCTCGTCCCTTTTCGGTTGCAGGGCCAATCCGCCCCTCCCGTGCCGCAGCACTACGAGGGTTTCCCTGGCCGTCACCGCACCGATGAAGATCCTGGCAGCGAGAAAATTATTCCTTCCGCGTGGCGATGGCGGCGTCGTCGACCGGGGACTGCTGCGGGGACTCCGCGGCCAGCTCCGGGTGGTGCAGGTCCAGCGCCGGCCGCTCGGAGCGGATGCGCGGCAGCGAGGTGAAGTTGTGCCGCGGCGGCGGGCAGGACGTCGCCCACTCCAGGGATCCGCCGAAGCCCCAGGGGTCGTCGACCTCGACCTTGGTGCCGTTGCGCCAGGTGGTGTAGACGTTCCAGAACCACGGGATCATCGAGACGCCGAGGAGCATCGCCCCGACCGTGGAGATCTGGTTCATCCAGGTGAAGTTGTCCTCCGGCAGGTAGTCCGCGTAGCGCCGGGGCATCCCTGAGACCCCGAGCCAGTGCTGGATCAGGAAGGTCATGTGGAAGCCGAGGAACAGCAGCCAGAAGTGGATCTTGCCGATCCGCTCGTTGAGCATCTTGCCGGTGAACTTGGGCCACCAGAAGTAGAAGCCGGCGAACATGCCGAACACCACGGTGCCGAAGATGACGTAGTGGAAGTGGGCGACCACGAAGTAGGAGTCATTGAGGTGGAAGTCCAGCGGCGGGGCAGCGAGGATCACCCCGGTCAGGCCGCCGAAGAGGAAGGTGAACATGAACCCCAGGACCCACAGCATGGGGGTCTCGAAGGTGATCGAGCCCTGCCACATCGTGCCGATCCAGTTGAAGAACTTCACCCCGGTGGGTACGGCGATCATCATGGTCATGAACGCGAAGAAGCTCAAGAACACGGCTCCGGTCACGTACATGTGGTGGGCCCACACGGTCACCGACAGCGCGGCGATGGTGATGGTCGCGAACACGAGGCCCTTGTAGCCGAACAGCGGCTTGCGGGAGAACACCGGGATGATCTCGGAGACGATGCCGAAGAACGGCAGCGCCAGGATGTAGACCTCGGGGTGGCCGAAGAACCAGAAGAGGTGCTGCCACAGCACCGCCCCGCCGTTGGCCGGGTCGAAGATGTGCCCACCCAGGGTCCGGTCCATGCCGAGGGCGAACAGTGCAGCGGTGAAAGGCGGGAACGCCATGATCACGAGCAGCGAGGTGATGAGCGTGTTCCAGGTGAACAGGCCCATCCGCCACACGGTCATGCCGGGGGCGCGCATCGCGATGATCGTGGTGATGAAGTTGACCGCGCCCATGATCGTGCCGAAACCGGACAAAATCAGGCCGAACACCCACAGGTCACCACCGGAGCCTGGGGTGAAAGAAGCGTTGCTCAGCGGTGCGTAGGCGTACCAGCCGAAGGAGGCCGCGCCCTGCGGGGTGAGGAAGCCGGCGGTCGCGATCAGCGAGCCGAACAGGAAGAACCAGAACGCCAGGGCGTTGAGCCGCGGGAAGGCGACGTCGGGGGCGCCGATCTGCAGGGGGACGATGACGTTGGCGAAGCCGACGAACAGCGGGGTGCCGAACATCAGCAGCATCAGCGTGCCGTGCATGGTGAACAGCTGGTTGTACTGCTCCTTGGTCTCCAGGATCTGCATGCCCGGGGCGAAGAGCTCGGCGCGGATCAGCAGCGCCATGACGCCGGCGAGGCAGAAGAAGGCGAAGGAGGTGATCAGGTACATGTACCCGATCGTCTTGTGGTCGGTGGAGGTCAACCACTGCACCACCATCCGGCCTTTGGAGCGCGGCACGACCGTCGGGTGGGCTGTGCTTCGGAGCTGGTCGGCGGTGTAATCATAAATAGCCATGCGGTCTCCTCGGGCCCAAATGCCGTACGTATTCAAACGCCGATTACCGTAGCGCACATAGCTGGAGCTGCTCGGGGACGATTCTTGTACCGCCATCCGTGGAAATTTCCCTGACATCGGCCACCGAGCCTTTTAGGGCGGCACGCGTCCCCGCCACAGCGCGGTCAACGGCTCCCCGTACCGTCCGCACGCACCACAAAGGCATGTGCCGCCCGCCACGAGGCGCCATAATTTGCAGGACATTAATAGGAAAAAGTCGAGAAAAATTTACAACTTCATCAAATCTTGATTGTTTTCTTTATAGTTCCTATACATTCCCGAATGGGATTGTGATTGTTTCGTGATCTTCTTGTACTCTTCGATGCGTGCCGGCCACTGATCCTGTCGGCGCCTTCGGGCACATCGCCGAATTCTGCCGGTGCCCGAGGTTCATTACACAGAAACTGCTTGGCAGAAGCGGGGGAACCACATGCGGTCCCGATGATTCGGGTCCTAGGGGTTAAGTCGCCAGAGCATCCCGCCCTGCGACCGGGTGTCTCCCACCCGCATCCGACAGCTCACCTCGTAGGCAAAGGGAGGAGTACATCCATGGCATTCTTCAAGCACACTTCTGCTCGTCACCGCGCCGAGACCCCCTCGTGCCGGGCGCGTAACACCACCATCGCTGCTGCTGCTGGCGTGGCAATCCTTGGATCCGTGGCCCCGGCCCAGGCCTATGCGGAGCTCCCGGCTGCCCCGGCCGCCACGTCGTGGGCCCCGGCTTCGTCCTCTTTGGGGAGCCAGGGCTCCTACGTCACCCCGGCCCCGGTGGCGGCGCAGACGGCTTCGAGCGTGAGCCCGCAGTCCACCGCGATCACCGAGATCGCCCCCGCCACTGGCGGCATCGTGGGTACGGCCATGCAGGGTGTGGGCACCGGCTATGTCTGGGGCGGCACTTCCTTCGGTGCCTGGGACTGCTCTGGATTCACCGGGTGGGTCTACGCCCAGCAGGGTATCGATATTCCCCGCACCAGTTTCCAGCAGATCGCAGCCGCCACCCCGACCTCCACTCCGCAGCCCGGGGACCTGGTGTCTCAGAACGGTGGCAACCACATCGGCATCTACATCGGTGGCGGCAAGATGGTCTCTGCGCTGAACCCGACCCAGGGCACCTTCGTCCACTCCGTCAACGCCATGCCCCTCGATGGGTACTACACCTACCGCTGAGCTTCGCCCCACCAGTGGTGGCCGGTTGACGGGAGGCCTTCCGTCAGGTGCGAAGTGCTCCGAGAGGATCGTCATCGGCGACATATTTGGGGTACTTCGTGCCTGGATCGCAGAGTCGATCGGTCGCCACGGCCCGGCCGCCTTGCACCCGGTCGGGAAACGGCGCACGGGCGGGCTGCCCAGCGGAGCAGCGCAGAAAGTGATCATGGGCTCCACCCGTCTCCTGCCGGAGGCAGACAATCGCCTTCCCTCCCCGCAGGGGCATTGCGGCAACGGCCGCACGAGGTGCCGTGGTGGTTCGAGGACGGGGGCGCCGCAGTGGCGGACGGCACCCCCATCCGCCCACACCGTAGGGACACAAGCTGGACATTGCCCGAGCCTCGCTCGACCCCGCCCCTCTTTGATACAGATTCTGCTGTACGGTTGTGGCATGAGGATCTTGTCCCCGGTCGAGGTGATGTCCCGGTTCGGCAAAGCACTGGCCGATCCCACCCGGGCCGCGGTGCTGCTGCAGCTGCAGCAGGGCCCGGCGGTGCCCTCGGAACTGGCGGCCCAGATCGGGGTGAGCCGGCAGATCCTGTCCAACCACCTGGCCTGCCTGCGCGACTGCGGGCTGGTCGTGGGCGTGCCGGCCGGACGCAATGTGCGCTATGAGCTCTCGGACCCGAAGCTGGCCCACGCCCTGGAGGACCTGCTGGGCACGATTCTCACCGTCGAGGCGGTGTGCCAGTGCGGCACGCCGGAGTGCGCCGCCGAGGAGCTCGCCGGTGCGGCCAGCACCCAAGAGGTTCCGGCGTGAGCGGTGAGCACGATCACGCCCACGGTGCCACCGGGCGGCGGGGAAAGCTGGCAGTAGTCTTCGCCATCACCGCCACGATCATGGTCGCCGAGATCATCGGCGCGGTGATCTCGGGCAGCCTGGCGCTGCTGGCCGATGCCGGGCACATGTTCACCGACTCCGCCGGGCTGCTGATCGCGCTGATCGCGGCGACCCTGGCCCTGAAGCCGGCCACGGACAAACGCACCTGGGGGTACAAGCGGGCGGAGATCGTCGCCGCGGCCGCCCAGGCCTCGGTGCTGCTGGCCGTGGGCGGGTTCGTTGCCGTCGAAGGTATCCGCCGGCTGCTGGAGCCCCCGGAGGTCGAGTCTTCGGCCATGCTGTGGTTCGGGGTGATCGGGCTGGTCGGCAACATCATCGGGCTGATCATCCTGGCCTCGGGGCGGGGAGAGAACCTGAACATGAAGGCCGCCTTCCTGGAGGTCGCCAACGACGCCCTGGGCTCGGTGGCGGTCATCGTCTCCGCGATCGTCATCGCCACCACTGGGTGGACCCAGGCGGATGCGATCGTGTCCCTGCTGATCGCCGCCCTGATCGTGCCCCGGGCCCTGATTCTGCTGCGCGACACCATCGAGGTCCTGATGGAAACCACTCCCAAGGGTCTGGATCTGGATGAGGTCCGCACCCGCCTGGAGTCCCTGCCCCACGTGGTGGGGGTGCACGACCTGCACGCCTCACGCATCGACTCCGACACCCCGGTGCTCTCGGCCCACGTCACCGTCCACGACGGCTGCCTGAGCGCCGAGCACGCCGGTGTCGTGCTGGCGGATCTGCAGGCCTGTGTGGCCCGTGACTTCGACGTGGCCATCGAGCACTCCACCTTCCAGATCGAACCGGCCTCCCACCGCGGGGACGAGACTCTCCGCCACTAGAACCCCTCCACTCCCGGTATGCCCTGCTGCCTGAGACAGAACGGAAACCCCTTGTGAGCACTACCGCCAGTACGAGCGCCCCCCAGCGGAAACCCTCGAAGGCCAAGATCCTCGTGTGGATCCTCCTGGTCGCCATCGTGGCCGCCGTGGCCATCCCGATCCTCATCGCCCGTGCCAATTCCACCCCTGAAGTACCCGAAGATGTGGGGCAGCTGGTGCGAGAGAACAGCCGAGTGCTCTCGAAGGCCCCGGATGAGCAGGCGGTGCTGGTGGAGTTCCTGGACTACGAGTGCGAGGCCTGCCGGGCCGCCTACCCCTTCGTCGAAGACCTGCGGGCCGAGTACGGCGACACCGTCACCTTCGTGCACCGCTATTTCCCGTTGCCGGGTCACCGCAACTCCGTCAACGCCGCGGTGGCCGTGGAGGCCGCCGCCCAGCAGGGACAGTACGAGGCCATGTATCAGCGCATGTTCGAGACCCAGGCCGAATGGGGGGAATCGGCCGAGGACCAGAGCGCACTCTTCCGCGGCTTCGCCGAGGACCTCGGCCTGGACATGGCCGCCTTCGATGCCGCGGTGGCCGACCCGGCCACCGAAGAGCGGATCAAGCTCGATGTGGCTGACGGTGAAGCCCTGGGCGTGGCCGGGACCCCGACGTTCTACCTCGACGGAGAAGTGCTCAACCCCGAATCCCTGGAAGCCTTCCGGGCCGCTGTCGAGACCGCAGCCACCGACTGACCCGATGACCAGTCCATCCCGCACCACCACCACACCACCGCCCGCCCCGTCGGCGCCGGCCCTGGCAGTGGTTGGACGGCGCCGGGGCGTCGCCACCGCTGCTCTCATCGTTGTCGGCCTGATGACCCTCACCGTGCTGTGGGTGGCCCTGAGCTCCTCCGGGGCCACCGCGGCCCGGGAGGTGCTCGATCCCGGGGCGATGGTGCGCTGGGGACTGCCGGCGGCCACGACCGTGCACCATCTGGCCATGTCCATCACCTGGGCAGGGCTGGTCTTCGCCACCACCGTCGTGCCCCGGTCCACCCCGGCCCACGGCGCGAGAACACCCGGAGCCGAGCACCCGGCCTTCGCCCGGGTGCTGAACGTGGCCGCGGGGGCGGCGGCGGTGTGGACGCTGGCCGCGGTGGCGATCATCGTGCTCAGCTACGCCGACACCATCGGTGCCCCCGTCTCGGGCTCGACCGAGTTCACCGGACAGCTGGGCTACTACGTGACCCGCCTGATTCCCGGCCAGGCGTGGGCGGTGACCGCGGTGATGGCCGCGCTCACCACCACCTTGGCCGTGCTCGCCCGCTCCCCGGGGCCGGTGACCGCCACCACCGTGGTGGCCCTGGCCGCCGTCATTCCGCTGTCCCAGCTCGGGCACGTGGCCGGGGTCGATGACCACAACGGGGCCGTCAACGCTTTGGCCCTGCACCTGCTCGGGGCCGGGATCTGGACCGGCGGGATCATCGTGCTCGCCCTGCTCGTCCCGCTGTTGACCACCCCGCAGGCCACGCACGGCGTGCTGGTGCGTTTCTCCGCCCTGGCCGCGGTGGCTTTCGTCGTGGTGGCCGTCTCCGGGGTTATCAACACCGTCTACCGGATCGGTGGGTGGGACGGGCTGGCCTCCGGCTACGGGGCACTGGTGATCGCCAAGACGATCGCCACCGTGGCCCTGGGGGTGCTCGGGTACCTCAACGGCCGGGTCATTGCTGCCGGGCCTGCGAGCCGGGGCAGGGTGTGGCGGCTGATCACCGTGGAGGCCTTCATCCTCTGCGCGGTGATGGCCCTGGGCGTGGCCCTGGGGCGCACCCCCACCCCGGTGCCCCTGGAACGGGAACCGGACATCACCGCCGCCGAGATCCTCACCGGCTACCTGCTGCCCCCACCGCTGAGCGCCTCCGGGTGGGTCACCCAGTGGCGCCTGGACTGGCTGTGGATCGCCGTGGCGATCCTCGCAGCCTGCCTCTACCTGGCCGGGGCGCGACGCCTGCGCTACACCAGGACACCGTGGCCGGTGGCGCGCACGGTGGCGTTCCTGGCCGGACTCGTGCTGCTGGTCTATGTCACCTGCGGGCTGCCGGCCGTCTACGCCCCGATCCTGTTCAGCATCCACACCACCGCCCACCTGCTGCTGGCCTTCCCGGTGCCGTTGCTGCTGATCGCCGGACGACCCGGGCTTCTGGCCGCGGCCCTGGTGCCGGCCCGCACCGACGGCTCCACCGGGGCGCGCGAGCTCACCACCGCATGGCGCACCTCCCGGACCGGGGCGCTGATGGCCCACCCGATCCCGGCCGCGGTCCTGGTCCTGGCCGGGCTCGGTGTCTTCTACTACACCCCCGCCTTCGCCCTGGCCCTGCACACCCACGTCGGCCACGAACTGATGAATACCACCGCCCTGGTCCTGGGCCTGATCTTCGCCGCCGCCGTGCTGGTCCCACCACGCGACCGGGCTGCGGTGCACACCCAAGCTCTGACGCTGGTCGGGACAGCCACCGCCCTGGGGCTCTGGGCGGGGGCCACCGCCCTGTCCCCAGCGCTGATCCAACCGGAGTGGTTCTCCGGGCTGGGGAGGGACTGGGGCCCCGCCCCGCTGGCGGACCAGCAATCCGCGGCCAGCTCCATCCTCCTGGCCGGGGCCCTGCCCCTGTTGGCCACCGCCCTGGCCGTCCTGGCCCGAAGACCCCAGGCCGACACCCCTGTCATCGACAACGGAACCGTCAAGGACACCCACCATGGCTGACCCCACCACCAGCACCACCCATCACACCGACGCCGGCCCGGCCACCGAGACCCACCTGCCCGGCTTCGCCCGGTACCGGCCCTTCGCGGTCCTGCTGCTGGTGACCGGGGTGATCGGTTGGATCGCCTCCGGTGTCCTGGTGCTCGAGCGCCTGGCCCTCTACCGCGACCCCGGCCACGTCACCAGCTGCGACATCAACCCCTGGGTCTCCTGCGGGCAGGTCATGGGCACCTGGCAGTCGGAACTGTTCGGCTTCCCCAACCCGCTGATCGGCATCGTCGCCTTCGCCGTGGTCATTACCACCGCCATGGCGGCCCTCTCGGGGGCGCGGTTCGGGCGCTGGTACTGGATCGGGCTGCAGGTCGGGGTCACCGCCGGGGCGGTGTTCGCGATCTGGTTGTGGTCCCAGGCGCTGTTCTCCATCTACATCCTGTGCCTGTACTGCATGATCGTGTGGGCGGCGATGATCCCGCTGACCATCCTGCTCACCATCCGCAACATGGTCCACGGCATCATCCCCGCCCCGCCCGGGCTGGCCCGCTTCGCCGCCGACTGGGCCTGGACCCTGGTCGCCATCACCTACGTCGCGGTGGCCGCCTCGGTGTTCTTCCGCTTCTTCACCGCCTTCACCGGCCTCTGACACCCACCGGTCGCGGTGCTCCCACGGGGGTCGACACCGTCGACGGTGTCAGACCCAGCTTGCCCATCAGACTCATCATCCGTGGCCCATGTTCCGCTGACAGACATCGGGTGATCGCCGGCCGCGTCCGGTCGGACGCGTTGCATCAGGTCGCCATCGCAGGGGCTCGGGATCCCGTCTTGGAAGGTATTACCGCTGTAGCGCTTCGATCGGCATCTGACGTTGGTACCTCGCCAGGGTAATGTCATCCTTCAGTCGCGATCATGCTTTCCGAGGTCCGAGGTCCGAGGTCCGAGGTCCGAGGCCACGATGCCGCGAGTCCACCGTGAGAGGGAGTCCTGATGGGACGCATGGCGTACGACCGCAGTATGGACAGCACCCTGGCCTTGGCTTGGCAGGGCTATGAGTTCGTGTCCCGGCGGTGTGAACGGTACGGAACCGATGTGTTCCAGACCCGCCTGCTGCTGGAGCCGACGGTGTGTCTGCGCGGTGCGGAGGCCGCACAGGTCTTCTACGACGCCGACCGGTTCCAGCGACGAGGTGCCTTCCCAATGCGGGTGCAGAAGACGCTGCTCGGTGTCGGTGGCGTGCAGGGCCTAGACGGACAGACCCACCGGGCGCGCAAGCAGATGTTCATGGATCTCATGACCCCGCACGACATCCGTACTTTGACGGGCCTGGTCGCCGACGGCTGGAGAGCCCGGATTCCTGTGTGGGAAGCCGCCGACCGCATCGTGCTGTACGAGGAGGTCGGGCAGATCCTGTGCCAGGCGGTCAGTAGCTGGGTCGGTGTCCCCGTCACCGAGTCCCAGGTCAGGGGCCGCACCCAGTCCTTGC
Organism: Pleodorina starrii; assembly: GCA_030267565.1. Taxonomy (NCBI): domain Eukaryota; kingdom Viridiplantae; phylum Chlorophyta; class Chlorophyceae; order Chlamydomonadales; family Volvocaceae; genus Pleodorina; species Pleodorina starrii. The sequence goes on along the minus strand of BRXU01000066.1, from coordinate 123,547 downwards.
ACGCCATGATCGACGCTCCCGCTGCGGTCGGTCCCCGGCACTGGCGGGGCCGGCACGCCCGCCACGGGGCCGAACAAGCCATTGCGGACCTGGTGGATCGGGTACGCCGCGGGGAGCACGCTGCCCCGGAGGGCAGCGCCTTGCAGGTCGTGTCCACCCACCGCGAGCCTGGCGGGCAGCTGTTGGGCAGCCGGATTGCCGCGGTCGAGCTGCTCAACCTCGTGCGTCCCACGGTCGCGGTCGACCGCTTCATCACCTTCGCGGCCTTGGCCCTGCACCAGCACCCCCAGTGGCGAAGCCGGTTGCGCCAGGGCGAGGACCGCGACGCCGAGCTGTTCGTTCAGGAGGTCCGCCGCTTCTATCCTTTCTTCCCGATGGTCGGTGCTCGGGTGCGCACCGCCTTCGATTGGCAGGGCGTGCACTTCCCCCAGGGGCGCAGAACGCTCCTGGACCTATACGGCACCAACCACCACCCCGACCTGTGGGAGAACCCCGAGATCTTCGATCCGGACCGCTTCACCACTTGGGACGGCGGCGCCTACGGTCTCATCCCACAAGGCGGCGGGGATCACCACATCGGCCACCGATGCGCGGGGGAGTGGATCACCATCGCCCTGATGAAGACGGCGCTGGCCATCCTGACGCGGGAGATCACCTATGACGTCCCGTCCCAGGATCTGCGGATCAGCCTGCGCCGCATGCCCACCCTGCCATCCAGCGGATTCGTGATCTCTAACGTGCGCTCCGTACCGTCGAGCGCAACGGTGGGGGGAGGGCCGCGATGACGTGGGTGTGGGTGGTGGGCTTGGTCTTGGCGGCATTCGCCACCCGCTGGGGCGCCGAGCAACTGGCCGCTCCCCTGAAGGCGGTACGGCAGCGGTACGGGTTCACCGGCGCCGCCGGCGGCCCACTGGTTGCCCTCGGCAGCGCCAGCCCCGATGTCGGCATCAACGTCGTCAGCGCGGCCACCGGGGCCGGATCGATCGGACTGGGCAGCATGCTCGGCTCCACCGTGGTCTCGATCCCGATCACCGTCGCGGTCGGCTACGCGGCGTTTCGGTAGAACCGGGCGACCAGCGACAAGAAACCTGCCGAGCAGGGCGAGGGCCTGCGGATCGAGAAGGGCGCGGTGCTCATCGACGCACTGCCCTACCTTGCCGTCGTCGCCCTGTTCGCGGTGCTCATCCTGCCTCCGGCCTGGCGAGGGCTGCAGCCGATCGATGGCTTGATCGCCGTGGTCGCATACGTCATCTACCTCGGGCAGGCCCTCTTCCGCGGTCGTGGCGGCGAACGCGGTCAAGTCTCGTGGTCGGGGAAACAGACCCTGCTGACGCTCGGCGGTGTAGCCGCACTTGCCGTGGGTTCCTACGTCCTCGTCACCGGAACCCAGCAGATCGGTTCAGCGCTTGGCCTGGCACCACTGGTCAGCGGGCTGTTCATCACCGCGTTCATGACTACTCTGCCGCAGGTGTTCACCACCTGGTCCGTGGTCCGCAGTGGGCAGGTGACCAGCGGGATCACCAGCGTCTTCGCCGACCACACCATGACCTTCACGCTTGCGGTGCTGCCTCTGGCGATCGTGACCGTGCCGGTGCAGAACTACCCGGTCGTGCTCACCGTCATGGCTTTCGTTGCGCTCATGCCGGTACTCTTCGCCGTTCTGAGCTACCGCCGCGAACGCCACGACTCCTACGGGTTCATCCTCCGCGATGTCGTCATGCTCGGTGGGGCTCTGATCGCATATCTCCTGTGCACTGCCGCCGTTCTCTTCTTCCTGGCCGGAGCCGGCGGCCGCTAATAGGGCGAAACCTGGGACAGAGCCTCCACGGGACCTGGTGCGATTCACTCCGGCACGTGGTTCGCGTGCATGTTACTGGGGGGAAGCCTTAGGTGAATGCCAACCGCCTCCAGGGCGCTGACTCCGCTTGCAGCAACGGGAGTTCCGGAGGATTTCTCCTCGGCTGCTTCTTCGATGCTGCCGGTATATCCGGGCAGCACCAGAGCGCACCCCAGGACGAGGGCGGTGATGGTGGCAGAGCGCTTCACGGGTGACCTTTGCTGGATGTCTGAGTACCGGGCACCGGCACCGGCCGGTCGATGCGCCAAGAAGATATCCGCCTGGCCGTGGTGGTGCCTGGATGGGCGCTGCGAAAGGGGTCCTTCTCGGGCCCGGAAATCAAGGAAGTGCTGGGGCGGGGTGCCGTGATCGGGACGCCATCGCAGGGCGGCGCCGGGAGTATCCCTGATGCGCGCCCCAGCGCCGCGGGGCAGCGGCCCATGGGTTCTTTCCGTGCCTGTTTCTGCAATCCGTTCCCTGCTGGATCACGACGAATCCCGCCCCGTAGCTGGCGGTCTACGCCGCCGGGGTTACAGCCCGGAGTAAGAGTGCAGGCCGGTGAAGACCGTGTTGACGACGGCGAAGTTGAAGATGACGCACAGGTATCCGACGATGGACAGCCAGGCTGAGCGGGTGCCGGTCCAGCCGCGGGTGGCCCTAGCGTGCATGTAGGCGGCGTAGACGACCCAGATCACGAACGTCCAGACTTCTTTGACGTCCCAGCCCCAGTAGCGGCCCCAGGACTGCTCGGCCCAGATGGCGCCGGCGGCCAGGGTGAAGGTCCAGAACGCGAAGCCGATCGCGTTGAGCCGGAAGGACAGGTTCTCCAGCGCCTGGGCGGAGGGCACCATGCCCAGGAAGCCCATGCCGGGGGCCTCACCGGCCAGAATGGCTTTCTCCCGGCGGGCCTGCAGCAGTTGGAGGACGGCCATGGCGAAGGTGATGGTGAAGATCCCGGAGGCGGCCACGGCGATGGACACGTGGATCACCAGCCACCAGGACTGCAGCGCGGGGACCAGCGGGCCCACCGGGGTGGGGAAGCCGATGGTGGCGGCGGTGAGCATGATCACCACGAGCCCGGTGACAAGGGTGCCCACGAAGCGCAGGTCCCTCAGCAGCAGCGCACCCAGGTAGACCCCGGCCACGACGAGTGCCCCGGTGGTGGCGAACTCGTACATGTTGCCCCAGGGCACCCGTCCGGCGGCCACCGCCCGGGCCATCACGGCCACGGCGTGCAGGGCGAAGGCCAGGACCATGACGGTCACGGCCGCCCGGGCCGCTGGGCGGCGGGTCCCGGTGTAGCGCATGGAGGAGTCAGCGACGTGTTCGGCCAGCACCGACTGGGCGGAGGCCGGGTACCCGCGGCCGCGGTCACCGGTGCCCAGCCCGGCCCGGGAATCATCGGCCTCCACCGTGTTCACCGTGGCAATGGTTGCCGCGCCGACCAGTTGCCCTTCCGAGCTGTTGTGTTGCTCGGGGCGGGTCCTGCGCAGGATCTTGGAGTGGGAGGCCATGTCCCAGGCGAAGGCCACGAAGGCCACCAGGTAGGTCATGGCGGCCAGGAGCATGAACAACTGGCTCCAGGCGCCCAGGTCCTCATTGACGGTCATCGGTGGTGTCCTCTCAGTTGTGGGCCGGGCCGCTGCGGGCCCTGCTCGTTTTGGGGTGTGCGGCAGCGTCAGCGGGCGGGGGCGCGGTGCCCCACTGCTGGGTGAACAGCTCGCCCAGCCGTTGCGCCTCGGCCGCCAGCCGGGGGTCCTCCCCGCGAGCCAGCAGACCGTACTCCAGGATTGTGGCTGGGGCCCCGTCCTTGTCGAGGCCTTCCGAGGCCCTCACCCAGAGGCGGCGGCGGGCGATGAACATCGACATCAACAGGCCCGTGAAGGCCAGCACGAAGGACACGAAGGCGCCCGTCCGTCCCGGGTCGTAGACGATGTCCAGGCCCACGTAGCGCTTCACGTCGAGGAACTCGATCGTGCCTTTGCCCTGGGGCAGCTCGTAGACCGGGTCCGCGGCATCCAGGGTGATCGGCCCATCGGGGGTGAGCATGCCGTTGAGCTCGGTGAGCCCTTCGACGTCGAGGGCGTAGACGTTCTGGGGGACTCCGGAGTCCAGTCCGAGGTCCCCGGAGTAGGAGGACAGGATCAGCTTCGGGTTGGCCAGTCCCGGATCCGCCGACCGCGGGAGCCCGTCGGCCCCGGTGACGGCGGTGGGCAGCAGCAGGCCGGTGAAGCCCAGCTGGTCCGGGGCGGCGTCGGGGACCTTGAGCACGAGTGAGGAGGTGTAGACCCCGTCGGAAGGAATGCCCACCACCGGCCCCTCGAAGGCGACGTCGCCGTTGCCGTCGGTCACCCGGATCAGGGGGGCGTAGCCGTTGCCGATCAGGAACGACTTCACCCCGTCGACGTTGACCGGGGCGTTGACCTTCAGGGTCTCCTGCCGCGGCTGTCCTCCGGGTTGCTGGACGGTGACCTCGGCGGTGAAGTCCACCGGGGTCCCGTACTGGCTGGGAACGGCGGTGTCGCGGTAGAACTCGACCTCGAAGTTCTCCAGAGTGAGAGAGAACGGCTCCAGCTGGTCGGCGTCGAAGTTGGTGCCCGGGATGAACGCGTCGTAGTTGATCAACGAGTTGGCGAACGAATCGCCCTCCACGAGGATCTTCTGGCCCTTGAAGCCGAACAGGGACCCCACGGCCACGGAGACCAGCACGCCCAGCAGCGCCAGGTGGAAGACGACGTTGCCGACCTCCTTCCACATTCCCCGCTCGGCGGCCACCGACGGCGCCGGTCCTCCTGTGTCGCGCACGGCCACCCGGTAGCCGCGCTTGCCCAGCAGGCGGGCGGCCTGGGCCACGACCTCGTCCGGGGCCGGGGCGTCCGCGGGCCCACCGAGGACCAGGCGGCGGTGCTCGGGCAGCCGTTCCAGCCGTTTAGGGGTGCGCGGGGGCTGCGCCCGCCAGGCCCGCCAGTGCTTGCCCGCCCGGGGCAGTACGCACCCCACCAAGGAGACAAACAGCAGGATGTAGATCGCGGAGAACCACACGGAGGAGAACACGTCGAAGAACTGCAGCCGGTCCAGCCACGGGCCCAGGGTCAGGTTGGCATCGATGTAGTCGGCCACCGCACCCGTGTCCTGGATCCGCTGCGGGAAGGTCGAGCCGGGCACCGCCGCCACCGCCAGCAACAGCAGCAGGAACAGGGCGGTGTTCATCTTCGTCAGCTGCGCCCACGCCCACCGGGCCATCCCGACCGGCCCCAGCGCCGGCAGCTCGACATCCCTGGGGTTCTTGCCGGGTCCGGTGGGCGAAGAGCCTCGGGGGCCCCTGCCGGGGGTGTCCTCAGGGGTGCTCTGCCTGCTGCTAGTGGTGCTCATGGTGACCTTTCAGCTCCCTGTGCGGGGACGGCGGAGGGGGTGCCGGAAGTCATGCTGTCTCGGCCACCGTGTCCTCGAGGAGGGTCTCGAGGATGGACCGGTCTGCGATCCCGAGGATGCGGGCTGCGACCCGGCCTTGGGCGTCGAGCACCAGCGTGGTGGGCACCGCCCGCGGGGGCACATAGGCGTTCAGGGCCATCACCACCTTCCCGTCCTTGTCTTCGAAGGAGGGGTACGGGATCCCGAAGGTCCGCTCGAAGGCCTCGGCCGTGGCCTGATCATCGCGCAGGTTTACCCCGTAGAAGGCGATCTGCCCCTCGAACTGCTGGGCGAGTTCGGCGAGGTCCGGGGCCTCCACCCGGCACGGAGGGCAGGCCGCGTACCAGAAGTTCAGCAGCGCGGGCTTCCCCCGCAAGTCCTCGGCCGAGAGCTCGGTCCCATCGAAAAGGGTGCCGCTGAACTGCACCGGCTCCCCCCGCTGATCCGGGGCGTACTCCGAGACGGTGCCGTCCCCGGCGATGTAGCCCTTCTCATCTCCCGTGTTGGCCTGTTGGGCCAGGGGATCTTCCTCCGCACCGCAGCCGGCCATGACCACCCCGAGGACTCCTGCACCGGCCAAGGAGAGCACACGGCGGCGGGACGGGTGGGTGGGCAGTGAAGAGTTCGAGGGCACGGGCATTTCACCTCAGGGTCGAAACGGGCTCGGGGACGGGTAGGGGCTGACCCCGGAAACGATGAACCGGGAAGCCGATAGGCCTCTGAGCGCAACACGGCGGGCCTGTTGTCGAGGACCTGAGGCGCACGCCGGCACACTCAGAGATGATCGTTATACGTCGATCATAGCAACGGGAATCACCGTTGCCGTCGGGGCGGCGACCACCGGCTGCGGGGGCATTGGCTCTCCGGGCAATGGCGATGCGGCCCGAGACGGAGGTGCCGCGGTTAGGGCGGACTCCAGGGAATGACCACGCGCAGTTCTCCTCCGGCGGACAGCTACGGGGACTCCAAATCGAGGGCGAGACCCACGTGCCCCAGGCCGTTCTCGGCCAGCACGCGGGCCATCAGCTCGGCCTTAGTGATGGCTTGCGGCAGCTGCGGATCGGTGATGTGGGTCGGCAACCCTGGCAGGGCCTCAGCCGCGGATGTCCTCGTAGAGCAGCGTCGAGATGTAGCGCTCCCCGAAGTCGCACACGATCGCCACGATCAGCTTGTCCCGGTTCTCCTCCTTGGCGGCCTCCTGCAGGGCGGCCCAGACGATGGCGCCCGAGGAGATCCCGCCGAGGATGCCCTCCTTGGTGCCCAGCTCGCGGGCCACCCGCACGGAGTCCTCGACGCTCACGTCGTAGACGTCGTCGTAGATCTCCCGGTCGAGGTTGTCGGGCACGAAGTTCGCGCCCAGGCCCTGGATCTTGTGCGGGCCGGCCTTGCCCTCGGTCAGCAGCGGGGAGTCGGCCGGCTCGACCACGAGCAGGCGGATGTCCGGCTTCTGCTCGCGCAGGTAGCGCCCCGCCCCGGTGATGGTCCCGCCGGTGCCCACGCCGGAGACGAACACGTCGACCTCGCCGTCGGTGTCCTCCCAGATCTCCGGGCCCGTGGTGGCGTAGTGGATCGCCGGGTTGGCCTCGTTGGCGAACTGCTTGGCCAGCACGGCGTTCTCGGTCGACTCGACGATCTCCTGGGCCTTCTCGACCGCCCCGCGCATGCCCTCCGTACCCGGGGTGAGCACGATCTGGGCGCCGTAGGCGCGGAGCATGACCCGCCGCTCGGTGGACATGGTCTCGGGCATGGTGAGGATCACCTTGTAGCCGCGGGCCGCGCCGACCATGGCCAGGGCGATGCCGGTGTTGCCGGAGGTGCCCTCGACGATCGTGCCGCCGGGCTTGAGCTTCCCGGACTTCTCGGCGGCGTCGACGATGGAGACCCCGATGCGGTCCTTGACGGAGTTCGCCGGGCTGTAGAACTCCAGCTTCACGGCCACGTTGCCGGGCAGGCCCTCGTCGAGCCGGTTGAGGTGGACGAGCGGGGTGCGACCCACGAGCTCGGTCACGTCGTGGTAGATCTTCGCCATGGTGTGCTCCTGGGTGGTGGTGTGGTGAATCGGTGGGTGTTGGGATTCGGTGCGTCACAAGCCGGGGATGTTCTCCCGGGCTCAGACAGGAGTGATGAAGGTGCCGGCGAGGCTTTGGAGCTGATAGATCCACTGCATCCAGATCCCGGTCACCATCAGCAGCCCCACGGCGATCAGTACGGAGCCGCCGGCGATGTTGAAGGTGCGGATGTTGCGGCGGATGTAGCTCAGGGTCGTGGTGACCCAGTTGAGCCCGGCCGCGACCAGCACGAATGGAATGCCCAGGCCCAGGCAGTAGGTGAAGCCCAGCAGGGCTCCGCGCCAGGCCCCGCCGGTGGTGGTGCTCAGCGCCAGCACCGCACTCAGGGTCGGGCCCATGCAGGGGGTCCAACCCAGGCCGAAGACCACCCCGAGCAGCGGGGCGCCGGCGATGCCGGTGCGGGGTTGGAAGGACAGCTTCTTGGTCTGCTGCAGGAAGGGGAACTTCCCGACCAGCACCAGGCCCATGAGCGCCACGAACACCCCCAACACCCGCATCAGCGGATCCTGCCACCGCACCAACCAGCCCCCGATGGCGCCGAAGGCCGCCCCGTAGACAGTGAACACGGCCGCGAAACCCAGGATGAACAGCCCCACCCCGGCCAGCACCCGCCGCCGGTTGTCGGCCCGGGTCGGATCGGTCAGCCCGGAGACGTAGCCGAGGTAGCCGGGCACCAACGGCAGGATGCACGGGGAGATGAAAGAGACGATCCCGGCGATCACCGCCAAGGGCACGGCGATGAGCAGGGCCCCGGAGTTCACCGTCTCGGCGAAGTAGCCGCCAATCGTCATCACCATCTCCTCGGGCCAGGGGGCGCCCTGAGACTACCGCACATGACCACTGTCAGCCCAAAACACGGTTATCATCGGTCCATGACGATTTCAGAGTATGTTCCGGATGCCCCTTGTGAGGTGTTGGATCCGGCGGCGGCGTTGTTCCACTCCCTCAGTGACCCGACCCGGCTGGCGATTGTGCAGCGCTTGGCTTCCGGGGAGGTGCGGGTGCGTGATCTCACCAGCGAGCTGGGGCTGGCCCAGTCGACCGTGTCCGGCCATGTGGCGTGCTTGCGTGGTTGCGGGCTGGTGCAGGGTCGGGCGCAGGGGCGCAGCGTGTACTACTCGCTGACCCGCCCGGAGCTGATGGACGTGCTGGCCGCCACTGAGGTGCTGCTGGCGGCCACCGGCAACGCCGTGAGTCTGTGCCCGAACTACGGGCTGGATGCCCGTGACACCCCCCAGATTCAGGAGATCACCCGATGAGCGATGCCTGCGGATGCAGCGACGAGAAGAACGAAACCGGTGAGGCCGGGGAGGAGGCCGAGGGCTTCTGGCAGGTGCGCGAGGTCCGGTTCGCCGCCGCGGCCGGGGTGCTGCTGCTGGCCGGCTGGATCCTGTCGCTGGCCGGGGTTCCTCTGTGGGTGGCGCTGAGCCTGGAGACGGGCGCGCTGCTGGCGGCCGGATGGACGTTCGTGCCCTCCACGCTGCGCCGGCTGGCCCGGGGCAAGATCGGGGTCGGGACCCTGATGACCATCGCCGCCGTCGGAGCGGTCGCCCTGGGGCAGATCGAGGAAGCGGCGATGCTGGCCTTCCTCTACGCCATCGCCGAGGCCCTGGAGGAGTACTCGGTGGCGCGCACCCGGCGCGGGCTGCGCGCGCTGCTGGAGCTGGTCCCGGATCAGGCCACGGTGCTCCGGGCCGGGGTGCAGGTCACCGTGCCCCCGGCTGAGCTGGTACTGGGGGACCGGATGGTGGTGCGGCCCGGGGAGCGGGTGGCCACCGATGGGCGGATCCTCACCGGGCGCACCTCCCTGGACACTTCGGCGCTGACCGGGGAGTCCGTGCCCGTGGAGGCCGGCCCCGGCGCGGAGGTCTACGCCGGGTCCATCAACGGCACCGGCCCGCTGGAGGTGGAAGTCACCAGCACCGCCGAGGACAATTCCTTGGCGAAGATCGTGCACATCGTCGAGACCGAGCAGTCCCGCAAAGGCCCCGGCCAGCGACTGGCCGATGCGATCGCCAAACGCCTGGTGCCGGGCATCCTCATCGTCGCCGCCCTGATCATCGCCTACGGGTTCATCGTGGGGGAGCCGGTCCTGTGGTTCGAACGCGCCCTGGTCGTGCTGGTCGCCGCTTCCCCGTGCGCCCTGGCGATCTCGGTGCCCGTCACCGTGGTGGCCTCGGTCGGAGCCGCCAGCCGCATCGGGGTGCTGATCAAGGGCGGGGCCGCGGTGGAGACCCTGGGCAAGATCGGCACCATCGCCTTGGACAAGACCGGCACCCTCACCCGCAACGCCCCGGCCGTCATCGAGGTCGCCACCGCTGGCGGGGTGGACCGGCAGCAGGTGCTGGGGCTGGCCGCCGGGTTGGAGGCCCGCAGCGAACACCCCCTGGCCCGGGCCATCCTCGCCGCCACACCTGAGCGGGCCGAGGTGACCCAGGTGGACACCGTGCCCGGGGCCGGGCTCTACGGCACCCTGGACGGCGCCCGCCTGCGCCTGGGCCGGCCCGGGTGGATCGACCCGGGGCCCCTGGCCGCCGAGATCGAGCGGATGCAGCGCTCCGGGGCCACCGCCGTGCTCATCGAGCAGGACGGGAAGGTTCTTGGGGCGATCGCGGTGCGCGATGAGCTGCGCCCGGAGGCCCGGGAGGTGATCACCCGGCTCAACCGCGCCGGGTACACCACCGCGATGCTCACCGGGGACAACACTCTCACCGCCCATGCCCTGGCCGCAGCCGCCGGGATCACCCAGGTCCACGCCGACCTGCGCCCGGAGGACAAAGCCGAGATCATCCGCACCCTCAAGGCGCAGCGCCCCACGGCGATGGTCGGTGACGGCGTCAACGACGCCCCCGCCCTGGCCACCGCCGACATCGGCATCGCCATGGGCGCAATGGGCACCGACGTGGCCATCGAGACCGCCGACATCGCCTTGATGGGCGAGGACCTCCACCACCTGCCCCAAGCCCTCGAGCACGCCCGGCGGACCCGCTCGATCATGCTGCAGAATGTCGGGGTGTCCCTGGCGCTGATCGCGGTGCTGATCCCCCTGGCCCTGTTCGGGATCCTCGGGTTGGCCGCGGTGGTGCTGGTACACGAGGTGGCCGAAATCCTGATCATCGCCAACGGGGTACGCGCCGGGCGGATCTCCCGCCGCACCCAGCTGCCCACCGCCCAGCCCGCACCGGCTCTGGAACCGGCCGCATGAGCGCCCCCGTCGCCGGGCAGGTCGGCCCTTCGTCCCGATCTGCTCGCCGGTCCCGGACCCTCTTGCTGGCCGGGGCAGCGGCGCTGGCCACCGTCGATCTGATTCTCAAAGCCGTGACCTCAGCCCGTCTCACCGACGGGACCACGGTAGATCTGGGGCCGCTCACGCTGCAGCTGCACCACAACACCGGGGTGGCCTTCAGCCTCGGGGCGGCCCTGCCCTCCTGGGTCATCATCGCCGCGACCGGGGCGATCATCGCCGGGCTGATCTGGTATTTGCTCGTTGCGGCACCCACCCTGACCGGGCTGGCCCGTACCGGAGCGACCCTGATGCTCGGGGGCGCTATCGGAAACTTCCTGGACCGCCTCGACGGGGGAGGGGTGGTGGACTACCTGCACACCGGGTGGTTCCCCACCTTCAATCTCGCCGACGTCTTCGTCACCACCGGGGTCGGCCTCTTGATCCTGGGTACGCTGCTGGCTCCGCGCCCCCAGGACATCTCCGCCGAATAGCCCCCACCTGCTCATCGCGTAACGTCAGGGCCGCCGAGACCTCCTCGGCGGCCCTGGCCCAGGCCACCACGGGTCCCGCCCCGGGCCTTTACTCGTCACGCCCATGCCCGCCGCTCTTTGGCCACAGCCACCGCAGGCGAGGCCCCCGGGCCGCCCGTCGCACCGAGCCGATGACTATCTCAGACCCCTGCACGGCGGCCACAACAGCTTCTCTGCCGGGTAGGCTCGGGTCGAGGCAGTCTCCAGCCCGAGACCCACCACTCCCTGGACAAAAGGCCCTGCACCGTCCCTTGCGGGCAACGTCAGATCCACCCCGTCCAATCAATCGGACTTAGGCGATAGGATCGGGTCATGACGAACACTAGTTGTACGACCGGCCTGGCCCCGGCCGTGGCCCTGTTCCACTCCCTGTCCGATCCCACTCGCCTGGCCATCGTGGGGCGCCTGGCCGGCGGTGAAGCCCGAGTGCGGGACCTGGTGGAGGAAACGGGCCTGGCTCAATCCACCGTCTCGGCCCATGTGGCCTGCCTGCGCGAGTGCGGGCTGGTGGCCGGACGCACCGAGGGGCGGCAGATCTTCTACGCTCTGACCCGCCCGGAGCTGATGGATGTGCTCGCCGCCGCCGAGACCCTGCTGGCAGCCACCGGTTCCCAGGTCGCGCTGTGTCCCGCCTACGGCACCTCCACCCAAGAACACTGACAAATACATCACCCTCACCGGGCCCGCCCACGCACTGAGGGTGAAAGCGGGTGCTGATGCGCCTTCGGGTGCCCATGACGGGCGCCGCGACCCATACCCGGTGACAGTGCCCCGGTGATGGTGCCCGGGGCATCGGCTCCCGGCAGCCTTCCCCTGCCTGCTGCGCTCGGCCGCCCGACCCAGCGCAGCACGCCAGGTCCCGGTCGGCGGTTCTCCCCACTGAAGAAAAGACAGGTTATGGAACTCATCTCCCCCGTGCTGCAGGCGATCGGCCTGTTCGCGGCCACCAACATCGACGACATCATCGTGCTCTCCCTGTTCTTCGCCCGCGGAGCCGGGGCCCGCGGCACCACCGCCAAAATCGGGATCGGCCAGTACCTGGGCTTCGGCGGCATCCTGGTCGCCTCCGTGCTGGTGACCCTGGGCGCCAGCACCTTCCTGCCGCCCGAGGCCATTCCCTACTTCGGCCTCATCCCCCTGATCCTCGGCCTCATCGCGGCCTGGAAGGTCTGGCGCAGCGACGACGATGATGACGATGACGAGGGGAAGGTCGCCGGCAAACAGGTCAGCATCTGGACCGTCGCCGCAGTCACCTTCGCCAACGGCGGGGACAACATCGGGGTCTATGTGCCCGTATTCGTCACCGTGGGCCCCACCGCGATGGTGGCCTACTGCATCGCCTTTTTGGCCATGGTCGCGGTGCTGGTGGCTATCGCCAAGTACGTGGCCACCCGCAAACCCATCGCCGAAGTCCTGGAACGATGGGAACACATCCTGTTCCCGATCGTGCTGATCGGCCTGGGCGTGGTCATCCTCCTCGAAGGCGGCGCCTTCGGCCTCTAACCCATCCGCCTGCTGAGCTCAGCCCTACGACGGGACCCCGGCTCCCTCGGGCCCGCCCCCGGGCGGTGTGAATGGCCAGGTCGCCCCCATCCTTTGCCTAAACGGTTCACTACCGTCGATCGTGGAACTAGGCTCGGCGCACACGATGCGTACGCCGAAAGGTGGAAACCATGCCGAGGATGTCCGCCTTAGAGGCCTCTTTCTGTCGCAGCGCGCCATGGGGCCTTGTGGCCCGGCGGATGGTTCCTTGGGCGACCCAGGGGTTCCCCGTCACCGGGGACGTGCTGGAGATCGGTGGAGGCAGCGGTGCGATGGCCGAGGCCATCGCCCGAGCCCACCCCCGGGTGCGGCTCACCATGACCGATGCCGACCCGGTGATGGTCGAGGCCGCGCAGGACCGCCTGGCCGGACACCCCTTGGTCCAGGCGCGTCAGGCCGATGCCACTCGGCTGCCCTTCGAGGACGAGTCGTTCGACACGATTCTGAGCTTTCTGATGCTCCACCACGTCATCGAGTGGGAACACGCGGTGACCGAGGCGGCCCGAGTCCTGCGACCGGGCGGGGCCTTCGTGGGATACGACCTGCTGGCCTCACCGATGGCATCCCTGGTGCACCGTGCCGACCGGTCACCGCACCGGCTCATCGAACCGGAAGCCTTCGGACCAGTCCTCGACCAGGCCGGCCTTGCCCCACTCGCCCTCCGGCTGTCCTTCGGCGGTCGGGTCATACGTTTTATCGCCCACAAGCCAGGCAATGCCCAGAACGCTCCCGGCAGCGACATCACTTCCAGGAGCAGCCGATGAATAGCGCGCCCATCACCCCCGGAACCATCCATGAGGAGCTGGAGCGGGTCCGCGCGGACTTCCACGCCCTGGTCACTGAAGCGACCCCTGCGGATGTGCACCGGCTCTCGTCAGGCACCCGGTGGACCAACGGGCAGCTGCTGTTCCACATGTTCTTCGGCTACCTGATCGTGCGGCGCCTGTTGCCGCTGGTGCGTCTGATGGGTCGTCTCCCCGAGCCGGTCAGCCGCACCTTCGCCCGGGTGCTGGAGGCCGGCACCCGGCTCTTCCACCTGATCAACTACTTCAGCGACCGTGGGGCCGCGCGGGTGATCCACGGTCCGCGGCTGATCCGGTGGTTCGACCGCACCGTCGAGGTCCTGCAGGCCCAGCTGGAGACCGAGGCCGCGGCCGCACTGGCCCGTGGGATGCACATGCCCGTGTCCTGGGACCCGTACTTCCGGGACTGGATGAGCCTGGCCGAGATCTACCACTACGGCACTCAGCACTACGACCATCACCGGCAGCAGCTGACCATCGGCCGGCCATCCTGAGGAGGCCCCTGAGGAGCTGAGTAGTGCGGTCGGGACGGCCCAGTGGGCGTCCTGCGTTCTGGGCGGGATCGCCACGTCAGGGTCGACCAGGCTGATGCTGATGGGGCCATGAGCCTGGGGTGAACCCACCGTTGAACCCGCCCGGCGCCCGAGGGTCAGTATTCAGCCGGCACCGGCAGGGGGCTGTTGTCGCAGTGACACCTTGACCTCCCCCTGTGGGGGAGGGTGCAGGCTGGGTCGGAGAAGGGCACACGGAAAGTTTCCGGTGGGAGTGGTCCTCACCGATTTGCGGAGGTTGTCATGGGTGGAACTGCAGTGATCGAGACGGATCTGGCCATCATCGGTTCTGGTGGTGGTGCTTTCGCCGCGGCGATCCGGGCAACGAGCCTGGGCCAACGGGTGGTGATGGTGGAGCGGTCCACGGTGGGGGGCACCTGTGTGAACACCGGGTGCGTGCCCTCGAAGGCGTTGCTGGCCGCCGCCGGCGCCCGCCATGTGGCCCTGGATGCCTCCGGTCGGTTTCCCGGGCTCGCCGCCTCGGCTGGCCCGGTGGACATGCCGGGGCTGATGGCGGGCAAGGACGGGCTGGTGGAGGGGATGCGTTCGGAGAAGTACGTGGATCTGATCGCCGACTACGGGTGGGATTTGCGCCGCGGGGAGGCCGCCTTCACCGGCACGGCCCAGGACCCGGTGCTGGAGATCACCGGCCGCGGCGGGGCGGTGGAGGAGGTGCGGGCCGGCCACTACCTGGTGGCCACCGGCTCGGCCCCGTGGGCTCCGCCGATTCCCGGGCTGGAGGATGTCGACTACCTCACCTCCACGACGGCGATGGAGCTGCCGGAGGTCCCGGAGTCGATGATCGTGCTCGGCGGCGGCTATGTGGCCTTGGAGCAGGCTCAGCTCTTCGCCCGGCTGGGCTCGCAGGTCACGGTGCTGGCCCGTTCCCGGTTGCTGTCCGGGGAGGAGCCGGAGGTCTCGAAGACCCTTATGGGGGTCTTCGCCGATGAGGGCATCCAGGTGCTGCGCCGGGCCGCGGTCGAGTCCGTGGGCACCGATCCGGCCACCGGGGGTGTCGTGGTGGCCGCCACCACCCGGGCCGGGCGCCAGGAGTTCACCGCGGACCGGTTGCTGGTGGCCACCGGGCGCCGGGCGGTGACCGAGGGCCTGGGCCTGGGCACGGTGGGGGTGGCCACCGGGGGGCGGGGGGAGATCCTCGTGGAGGACACCCTGGCGAGTTCGCACCCGCGGATCTGGGCGGCCGGGGATGTCACCGGGCACCCGGAGTTCGTCTACGTGGCCTCCGCCCACGGGGTCACCGCGGTGGAGAACGCCTTCCACGGCGCGGGACAGCGGGTCGACTACACCCACCTTCCCCGGGTCACGTTCACCTCCCCGGCGGTGGGGGCGGTGGGCATGACGGATAAGCAGGCCAGGGAGGCGGGCATCCGGTGTGAGTGCCGGGTGCTGCCCCTGGAGTACGTGCCGCGGGCGCTGGTGAACCGTGACACCCGGGGGTTCATCAAGATCGTCGCCGACGCCGACACCGGGCGGATCGTGGGGATCACCGCGGTGGCCCAGGAGGCCGGGGACCTGGCCGCGGCCGGGGTCTACATCTTGTCCGCGGGGATGACGGTGGACCAGGTGGCGACCTTGTGGTGCCCGTATCTGACGATGGCTGAGGGTGTGAAGATCGCCGCCCAGTCCTTCCGCACCGATGTCTCGAAACTGTCCTGCTGCGCCGCCTGAGGCCCGGACCCCACCAGCCGCCCCCGCCCAGGGGGGCGACCGTGACCGGCCACGAGGCCTCTACGATGGCCGGCCGGGAGGCATCAGCACGGCTGAGCAGCGGCTCACCCAGGCCCCGCCGACCTCCTCCGCGACCGGGCGGGCGGTTGCGGACACCGCACACCCTGCCCGTGATGGGACGGGGCGCCACGACGAGTAGAGCCGAAAGATCCACCGCATCTGAAGGAGACACATCATGAGCGAACATTTCGACGTGGCCGTTCTCGGCATGGGACCCGGTGGTGAGGTTGCCGCCGGCCGGCTGCTGGCGGCGGGGAAGAACGTCGCCGTGATCGAGCGGGAGCTGATCGGTGGGGAGTGCGCCTACTGGGCGTGTATCCCCTCCAAGACGGTGCTGCGCCCGGCCGAGGCCCGCACCGAGGTGCACAAGGCCGCCGGGGTGTCCGGGGCTGAGGTGGACTGGGCCTCCACCCGGGAATACCGCGACTACATGATCCGTGACCTCGACGACTCCGCCCAGGCCGAGGGCTACACCGCCCAGGGCGCGACCGTGATCCGGGGCGAGGCCGGCCTCACCGGCCCGGGCCGGATCCGGGTCGGGAACCGGGAGATCACCGCCGAGCACATCATCATCGCCACCGGCTCCGAAGCGGTGATCCCCCCGATCAAAGGGATCGAGGAGATCACGGCCTGGACCAACCGGGAAACCTACACCACCCACGATTTGCCCGAACGCGCCGTGGTCGTCGGTGGCAGCGCCGTCGGGGTGGAGACCGCCACGTTTTTGGCCCGCTTCGGGGTGCAGGTCACCCTCATCCACCGCGGGGACCGGCTGCTGGGCCGGGAGGACCCCCGGGTGGGGGAGCTCGTCCACGACTACCTGGCCGAGGCCGGGGTCGACATCCGCCTGGGCGCCTCGGCCGCCAAGGCCCACAGGAACGGTGCGGACAGTATGGTGATCCTCGAGGACGGGAGCGAGGTGGCCGCCGACGTGGTGATCTTCGGCACCGGCCGCGCCCCCCGCACCCAGGGCCTGGGCTTGGAGGCGGCCGGGGCACGTCTGGGTGAACACGGTGAGGTGCTCATCGACGAGCACGCCCGGGCCGCCGACAACCTGTGGGCGATCGGTGACGTCACCGCGGTGATGCCCTTCACCCATGTGGCGAAGTACCAGGGGCGGATCGCCGCTGACGCGATCCTCGGCCGCCCGCGCCCCGCCAGCTATGTGGGGATCCCGCGGGTGGTGTTCGCCGACCCGGAGATCGCCGCGGCCGGACTCACCACCGAGCAGGCTCAGCACCGCGGGATCCGCACCACCGCCACCGAACTGGACCTGGCCCACGCCATCGCCCGCCCGTGGACCTACGAGCAGGACCCGCGCGGGCACCTGGGGCTGCTGGCCGACGCCGAGCGAGGGGTGCTGATCGGGGCGTGGGCGGTCGGCCCGCAGGCCGGGGAATGGATCCACCACGCCGCCCTGGCGATCCGGGCGCAGCTGCCGCTGGAGCTCCTGCGCGATCAGGTCGCCCAGTTCCCCACCTACCATGAGGCCTACCAAGCCGCACTGGATCAGCTCGAGGTCTAGGGGCTGGGCGCCGCCCCGGGCAACCGGGCATGATCCGCTGCAGAAGGCGACAGCAAGCCGAAGCACTGCTCGAGAAAGGGGAAGCCCATGGCCCAACGATTGATCGTCATCGGTGGGGACGCCGCCGGGATGAGCGCGGCCTCCGCCGCCCGCCGCCAGCTGCCCCAGGACCAGTTGGAGATCGTGGCGTTCGAGCGCGGTCACTACACCTCGTACTCGGCCTGCGGGATCCCGTACTTCATCGGCAAGGACGTCGCCGACACCACGGCACTGATCGCGCGCACCCCGCAGCAGTTCCGCGACCACCACGCCATCGACGCCCGGACCGGCCACGAGGTCCTGGAGATAGACCTGCACCGGCGCGCCGTGCTGGTGCG
This sequence comes from Pleodorina starrii, assembly GCA_030267565.1. Lineage (NCBI taxonomy): Eukaryota > Viridiplantae > Chlorophyta > Chlorophyceae > Chlamydomonadales > Volvocaceae > Pleodorina > Pleodorina starrii. The sequence goes on along the minus strand of BRXU01000066.1, from coordinate 105,927 downwards.
TGACCTCGTCCGGGGCCGGGAGGCCTGGGAGGGCTTCGACCAGCTCATGGTCGCCACCGGGGCCACCCCGGCCCGCCCTCCACTGCCCGGGATCGAGGCGGCCGGCATCCACGGGGTGCAGACCCTCGACGACGGCCTGGCCCTGCGGACGGTGCTGGAGCGGGACCGGCCGGGCCGGGCCGTGGTGGTCGGGGCCGGCTACATCGGCCTGGAACTGGCCGAGGCCCTGTCCGCCTGGGGCGTGGGCATCACCGTGATCGGACGCCCCCCGGCCCCGCTGCCGGCCCTGGACCCGGACATGGGCGCGCTCATCGCCACCGCGATGGAAGGCTTCGGGATGGAGGTGCGGATGGAGGAGACCGTCACCGGCTTCGCCACCACCGACGGGAAGGTCACCGCCGTGGTCACCGACCAAGCCACCATCCCCACCGATCTGGTGATCCTCGGGCTGGGGGTGACCCCGAACACCACCCTGGCCGCCCAGGCGGGGATCCCGCTGGGGGCCACGGGGGCGATCACGGTGGACCGCCGGCTGCGCACCGGCATCGACGGGGTGTGGGCAGCCGGGGACTGCGTGGAGAAGTTCCACCGCGTCTCCCGCCGCCACGTCAGCCTCCCGCTGGGCACCCACGCCAACAAGGAGGGCCGCACCGCCGGGATCAACCTCGGCGGCGGCTACGCCACCTTCCCCGGAGTGCTCGGCACCGCCGTGACCAAGATCTGCGACATCGAAGTCGGACGCACCGGCCTCGGCGAGGCCGAGGCGCAGGCGGCCGGCTTCGATCCGGTCACCGCCGTGGTCGACTCCACCACCCGGGCCGGCTACTACCCCGGAGCCAAACCGATCCGCACCAAACTCATCGCCGAACGCGGCACCGGACGACTGCTCGGAGCCCAGATCGTCGGAGAAGAAGGCGCGGCCAAACGCATCGACGTGCTCTCCGTCGCTTTGTGGCACGAGACCCCAGTGGAAGAGCTGCTGAACATCGACCTCTCCTACGCCCCACCGTTTTCCCCGGTGTGGGACCCGGTGCTGATCGCCGCCCGCAAGACCTGGCAGGCCGTGGAGACCGACCGCGCCCGCACCGAACCCGGATGACCACCGACCCCGGGTGGCCACCGACGACTCCGGGTCAGGCAGTGCCCGGTACCGGAACCTTCCTCTACCGTGGAAGGCCACAGAACAGTCCAGGATCGAGGTGCACCGTGCGGATCGGTGAAGCGGCCGCAGCCGCCGGCATGACCACCAAAGCCCTGCGGTTCTACGAACAGCAAGGACTGCTGCCCCCGGTGCACCGCGGTCCCAACGGGTACCGCGACTACCCACCAGAGACCCTCGCCCGCCTGCAGTTCATCCGCCGCAGCAAGGCCGCCGGACTCAGTTTGGCCGAGATCCGGAACATCCTGCAGATCCGCGACGCCGGACAGGCCCCGTGTTCCCACGTAGCCGCCCAGCTCGCCCAGCAACTCACTGACCTCGACCAGCACATCGCTGAGCTCACCGCTCTGCGGACTTCCGTGGCCGAGCACTACCAGGCCGCCTCCCAAGGCGACCCCGCCCAGTGCGACGCCGAGCAAATCTGCAGTTACCTATGAGGTCATCATTGATGTTCAGATATGGATGAACACAGCGATGAATCCGAAGAGCGCTACCACCGCTTTACATATGGCTCACATATCGGCCACTCAGTCACAGCAGCTGTATCAGCGGGGTCCTTTGGTGGGCGTTGCGGGTGGCGGCTCCGGTCGGGGCGGTCCACGGGAGCTGAGGTTGACCGCTGGGCGCTCACAGCGTCTCCGCCACCCGGGGCTGTGGTCGTTCACGGCCATCGTCGGGAGCAGCTCAGGGCCAGCCGGCCTCCAGGAGAGGGGTGACGGTGACTTCGTTGAGCACCAGATCCGGTGGCGAGACCGCGATCCAGGTGATCAACTGCGCCACGTGCTCCGGCGGCATCGACTCTGCAGTGGGGGTGTCCCCGTCTGCTGGTTTTCGGTTTTCGGGGGTCCAGGCGCCCCAGTGGGTGTCCATGGCCCCGGGGTAGAGCAGGGTCGCCCTGATCCGATGTGGTTTCCCTTCGGCGGCCAGGGTCTGGGTGAGACCGGTAAGGGCGAACTTCGAGGCACAGTAGGCCCCGGCGTCGGCCCAACCCCGCCGGCCGGCCACGGAACCAGCGGTGATGATCGTGCCCCCACCATGGGCCCGCATGTGCGGGAACACAGCCTTCGAGAGCAGGAACACCGCGCGCAGGTTCACGTTCATCACCCGATCCCACCCGGTGACATCAAGCTCCTCGATCGGCCCGGGGGCATCGGTGCCGGCTACGTTGACCAAGATCTCCACCGGACCCAGCTGGTGGTGGATGTGCTCAACGGCGGCGGTGATCGCCTCGGGGCTGGCCAGATCGATCGGGACGGCCACCGCCCGCCCGACACCCTCGTGAGGGAGCAGGCGGATCTGCTCGACAGTGTCCCCAAGGTCGGGTTCCGAACGGGCCAGCAAAGCCACATCAGCACCCGCGCCAGCCAACGCCAACGCAGCGGCCCGACCCAGACCACTGCTGGCCCCAGTCACCAACGCCACCCGTCCGGTCAGCGAACCAACATGCTCCATGACGTTCTCCTGTTCTACTTGACCGAGTTTCACTGGCGACCCCAACAAGGACTGCCTTCCATGAGGACCATGTGTAGCTGGGATGGTGTGCTGTTGCTGGGCTCAGTAGCCGTTGGCGGACAGCCACTGTTGTGCGGCGTCGGCGGTGCTGATCGGGTTCTCTCCGCTGACCTGCTGGTTGAGCCCGATCAGATCTTCCGTGGTGAGCTTGCCGGAGAGATCGTTCAGGGCGTCCACAGCCTCCTGCGGCAGCCGATCCTGTGCTGTGAGGGGCACAACCTGTTGGGCGATGAAGTTGTTCTCCGGGTCCTCCAGGACCACGAGGTCGTTCTCGGCGATCGAGGGTGTGGTGCTGAAGATGTCAGCGACGTCCACGTCCCCGTCCAACAACGCCTGGAGGGTCAGAGGTCCGCCGCCGTCGTTGATCGGCTCAAAGGAAGCCGGCACACACCCGTAGTTCTCCTCCAACCCCTTCAGCCCGTAGGCCCGTTCGGCGAATTCCGGGGTAGCGGCCAGCACCAGCTGGTCGCAGACCTCGGCCAGATCGGAGATGCTCTCCAGCTCGTACTGCTGGGCGGTTTCGGGGATGACGACCAGGGTGTCCTTGTTCTGCGCCTGCGCCGGTTCCAGGACGAGGAGGTCCCCGGGCAGGGCCTCGGGCAGGGCGTCCATGATCTCCTCGGCGGAGCTGGCGGTGGCCTCGGGGTCCGCGAAGAGCAGGAGGTTGCCGGAGTAATCCGGGATGACGTCGATAGAGCCGTCTTGGACGGCCCCGACGTAGGCCTCGCGGGAACCGATGCTGAGGTTGGTTTCGGTCTGGATCCCGGCTGATTCCAGTGCTCCGGCGTAGAGCTGGGCCAGGATTTCGTTCTCCGGGAAGTCGGCCGAGCCCACGGTCACGGTCTCCACCGCCGACTCCGAGGACCCGCCGTCCCCGGCGAGGGGGTCCCCGCCACCCCCGCAGGCGGTCAGCCCCAGAAGCAGGGCTGCGCCCAGGGTCAATACGGGAACAGCAGCTGGGCGGGTTGCAGCACCAAGGGTCATCGTGATTTTCCTATCAGTTGGTGTCTCGCAGGTGCCCACCGGGGCATCTGCCGGGTCAAGCTGGACCCGTGATGAAAGGCATGCCGTGGCCCGATGGCGTCGGTGAGGCCGGGATTCCGTGCAGCAAGGGATGGGCTTCCCTCTCCCGTGTTCGCACCAGCGCATGGTGTTGCCGCCGGTGACCTGCTGCTGTGCTTCCGCTGGGGCCTCCCGATGTCAGGTTCCTCCACCGAGAGTGTCCGGCCCTGATTTGGCGTGATGGTCAGCTTATGCGACGCGGCGAGCTCTGGCCCGGTCTTCACGGTCAGCGGTCAGCACGGATGAGGCGGACAGGCGCTGGTGGGGCCTTCGGCGCGTGTGTGGCGGGCTGCGTGTCTTTTCCGCTCTGGCCGGTCCTCGGCCAGACATGACGCCTCGGGAAGCAGCGGCGATCGTGGCGGTACGGGTTGAGTATTTCGGTTGTCCCCGGAAGGCTGGCTGTCATGCCGTGAGCAGCGAGGCGTCATGCACGGTGCATTGCGCGTTCTTGACGGCTGCGGCCACGAGCAGGTGCGCCCGTTGCCGGTGATCCCTGAGGCCGGTACTGGAGGTCGTTGTCAGTCCCCGGGGGTGTCCATTGAAAGGGCGAGGTGTGGTCATGATCCATCCAGGTCTGGAACACGATCTCGAGGTGCTCTCCGAGGCGGAGGCCGAGGAGCATGTGACTGCCGGCTGTTTCCGGACTGGACCCGCCGGGGCCGTGGGGCTGGAACTGGAGCGCACCATCCACGACGCCGGTAACTGCGCCCGCCCGGTGCCGGTGCCCGAGGTCAGGGCGGTGGCCGCAGGCCTTGAGGGCCATCTGCCGGGTGCCGGGGCGATCACCCTGGAACCGGGCGGTCAGCTGGAGTTGAGCTCAGCCTGCGCACCGGACCTTCCCTCCGTGATCGGTGCGGTGCGGGCCGACCTGGCGGCGATTGACGGGCGGTTCGCCGATGCCGGACTGCGGTTCGGGCCGCTGGGGATGGACCCGGTGCGCGCCCCGGCGCGCACGCTGGAGCATCCGCGGTACGCGACCATGGAACGCCACTTCGACCGTGACGGGGTGGCCGGGCGCACGATGATGTGCTCCACCGCCTCCTTGCAGGTGTGCCTGGACGCCGGCTTGCCGGGCACCGGCACGGGCAGCGCGGTGCAGCGGTGGCAGCGCCTGCACCGGCTGGCTCCGGTACTGGTGGCACTGTTCGCCAACTCACCTTTCCGCAACGGCACTCCCAGTGGCTGGGCCAGCACCCGGCAGTCGGTGTGGCTGGCCACCGACCCGTCCCGCACCGCCCCGGTGCCGCCCTCGGGCGATCCGGCGCAGGCCTGGGCGGACTACGCGCTGGACGCCTCGGTGCTGTGCATCCCGTCCCACGACGGGTCCTGGGACGCACCCCGCGGCCTGACGATGCGGGGGTGGTTGCGCGGGCAGGGCCCACGGCCGGTGACCCGCGCCGATCTGGACTATCACCTCAGCACCCTGTTCCCGTTCGTGCGTCCGCGCGGTTTCCTGGAGATCCGGGTGATCGACGCTCAGGCTGGTGCCGACTGGGAAGCAGTGGCGGCGATCACCACCGCGGTGGTGGACGATGAGCAGGCCGCGGACGCAGCGGCCGAAGCCTGCGGCCCGGTGGGCGTCTTGATAGACCCGATGCGCGCCGCTGCCCGGAACGCCATGGCCGAGCCGGCGCTGGCACGTGCTGGGCTTTTATGCGCGGAGGCCGCCCTAGGGGCACTTGGCCGATTGGGCGTCGACGCCCGCACCCGCTTCCTGGTGGAGCGCTTCCTCGAGCGCCATACGGCCCGTGGGCGGTGCCCGGCCGACGAGCGGCTGGAGCACTGGCACCGCACCGGAAACTTCTGGGACATCACCGACGACAAGGAGAACGCCGCATGAACCACCCCGGTTTCCCCCCGCACGGCCCCGAGGCCGCCGGCGCGCTCAAGGAACGGATCGCCTGCGGCCTGGAACGGTCCCGCCGCCGGGTGCACGCGCTCACCACCTGCGATGAGGAGGAGCTCCTCGCCCAGCACTCCCCGCTGATGTCGCCGCTAGTGTGGGACCTGGCCCATGTGGGCAGCCAGGAGGAGCTGTGGCTGGTGCGGGATGTGGGCGGGCTGGATCCTCTGCGCCCGGAGATCGATTCCCTCTACGACGCCTTCGAGCATTCCCGCAGCGCCCGCCCGTCGCTGCCGCTGCTCGACCCGGCCGACTCCCGCGCCTACATCGGCGAGGTCCGCGCCAAGGCCCTCGACATCCTGGACCGCGTGCCCCTGGAAGGCTCGCCCCTGCTGGAGGCCGGCTTCGCCTTCGGGATGATCATCCAGCACGAGCAGCAGCACGCCGAGACCATGCTCGCCACCCACCAACTGCGCGCCGGGGAACCGGTGCTGCACGCGCAGCCGCTGGATCCGGCCGTGCTCGGCACCCGGGGAGCGAATCTGCCGCGGGAGGTGCACGTGCCCGCGGGGCCCTTCACCATGGGCTCCTCCGTGGAGCCGTGGGCCCTGGATAATGAACGCCCCGCTCACGAGGTACACGTGCCGGGCTACTGGATCGACACCGTACCGGTCAGCAACGCTGAGTTCGCGGGGTTCGTGGCCGACGGCGGCTACGACCGGAAGGAATTGTGGAGCCCCGTGGGCTGGGCGCACCGGCAGCGCACGGGGCTCGGCGCCCCCGGGTTCTGGCGGCGCGAGGGCGGACAATGGTGGCGGCGGCGCTTCGGCGTCGAAGAAGCCGTGCCCGACGACGAACCGGTCCAGCACGTGTCCTACTGGGAGGCCGAGGCTTACGCCCGGTGGGCCGGACGCCGGCTGCCCACCGAGGCGGAGTGGGAGAAGGCCGCCCGGTGGGACCCGGGCACCGGCCGGTCCCGGCGCTTCCCATGGGGGGACGAGGAGCCAACGGCCCGCCACGCCAACCTCGGCGGGACGGCGATGCGCCCGGCGCCGGTGGGCTCCTACCCCGACGGCGCCTCCCCGCTGGGCGTGCGCCAGCTCATCGGCGACGTGTGGGAGTGGACCTCCAGCGACTTCCTCCCGTACCCGGGGTTCCGTGCCTTCCCCTACCGGGAGTACAGCGAGGTGTTCTTTGGATCCGAGCAGAAGGTGTTGCGCGGCGGGTCCTGGGCCACCGACGCGGCCGCCTGCCGGGCAACGTTTCGCAACTGGGACTACCCCATCCGGCGGCAGATCTTCACCGGCTTCCGTACCGCCCGCGACGCCGCGGCCGAGGGGCGGTAGACGGGTGTGCCGCCATCTGGCCTTCCTCGGCCCGCCGACCTCTTTAGCGGACCTCCTGCTGGCCCCGGCGCACGGGCTGCTCACCCAGTCCTGGGCGCCGCGGCGCCAACGCAACGGCACCATGAACGCCGACGGCTTCGGCGCCGGGTGGTACGCCCCCGGGGACCCGGTGCCGGCCCGATACCGGAGGGCGGTACCGATGTGGGCGGATGCCTCCTTCACCGACGTGGCCCGGGTGACCACCAGCACCGCGGTACTGGCCGCGGTGCGCTCGGCCACACCCGGCACCACCCCCGACGAGGCCGCGGCCGCCCCCTACACGGACGGCAACTGGCTGTTCAGCCATAACGGACGGGTGGACGGCTGGCCGACCTCCGTGGAGGCCCTGGCCGCCGGGCTGCCTCCGACCCGGCTGCTGAGCCTGGAGGCGCGCGTCGACTCCGCCCTGCTGTGGGCCCTGGTCCAGGACCGGCTCGCCGCCGGGACTGCCGCGCCGGAGGCACTGGCCACGGTGGTCGCCGACGTCTCGGCCGCCACCACCGGCCGGTTCAACCTCCTGCTTACCGACGGCACCACGATCGCGGCCACGGCCGCCGGGGACACCCTGTGCTGGCGCAGCGACGGCGCCGGGACCGTGGTGGCCAGCGAGCCCTCCGACGACGGTCCGGGATGGCGCCAGGTCCCGGACGGATCCGTGCTCAACGCCACCGCCGACCACGTGGACGTGCGCCCCATCGTCCCTCGACGGACAGAACCCGCCCCTGCTCAAGGCAGCGCGGTGATCAGCCGGTCGAGGTCGTCCTCGGTGTTGTAGTAGTGCACCGATGCCCGCACCGCCACGGTCTGCTGCTCGGGGGCCGGGTCCAGGACCAGGGGAGCAGCCGACGGCGGCAGCGCAACGGTGGAGACGTTGATTGTCTGCCTGCTCAGCTGGTTCTTCACCTGCTCGGCCGTTCGCCCGTCGACGGAGAACGTCACGATCCCGCCGCGGCGGAGCCCCCGGTCGTGCACCCGCACCGCGGGCACCGCCGCGAGCCGGGCCCGCAGGGCCTCGGCCAGCGTGGTGACCCGTCCACGGATTGGCTCCAGCCCCAGCGTTAGGGCGTAGTCCACCGCCCGGCCCAACCCCAACCGGCCCGCCACATTGGTCTCCCAGCTCTCCAGCGCCCGGGCCTCGATCTTGTCTGTGCCACCGGCCGAGCGGTGCCGGTCGTGCAGGGCGGGTTCGAGCCGGTCCAGCAGCTCGCGGCGCACGTGCACGAAGGCGGTGCCCCGGGGCCCGCGCAGGAACTTCCTCCCGGTACCGACCAGGACGTCGCAACCAAGCGTTTCCACGTCCAATGGCAGCTGCCCCACCGACTGGCAGGCATCCAGCACGAACGGCACGCCAGCAGCCCGGCAGGCCCGGCCCACCTCGGCCGCCGGCTGGACCTGCGCCCCGCCCATGGGCACGTGGGTGAGGGCCACCATCCCGGCCCCGCCCCGGTCCAGCTCGCACTGCAGGTGCTTCACATCCACCTGCCCGTGCGCGTCGTCGTCGAGCACCACCAGCTCAAGGCCGTCGCGGCGGGCCAGCTGACGCAGGACCAGCACGTTGTGCCAGTACTCCGTGCGGCCCAGCAGAATGCGCCGACCGGTCAACGGGAGGCGGGACACCACGGCGGCCCACGCGGTGGACCCGCTCTCCAGCACGGCGACCTCGCCCGGGGTCGCGCCGATCAATCGAGCCAGGGACGAATACACGCTCGCGATCCGTTCTTCGGCCTCCGCGGCGGCTTCATACCCGCCGATCTCCTCCTCACGGCGCAAGTGTCCGACCACGGTGTCCATCACCGGGTGCGGAGCCAGGGAGCTACCTGCGTTGTTGAGGTGGGTGACGTGCCCCGTCCCCCGGGTGTCCTCGCGCGCGGCCTTGACATCGATGCTCATGGCCTCATCCTGCCAAAGCACTCCGGCCGGCCAGAGCCCTACCGGTTTCTGAGGAACTGTCGCAGGAACGGATGCTCCTATTGGCGTCAATCGGTTTAAGGTGTTGTCGGTCAGTCTCGTCGAGCCAGTGCTGGCAGGGGACTGCCGCGCGATCAGGTGACATTTTGATCTGACTTGCCCCCAGGGCGGGCACAGCCGAGGTCCGAGGGTGCCGCTGTGCATTTACCGGTCGGTCCTGGATACTGGGCGACGGGGGAGTTTGTCCTTTTTGATGGGAAAATGCGTTATCCGTTTCTTCGGTGATCGAGGTCATCGGGGCTGTTGGTGTTTCAGGTCGATGTAGTCGGACATGGGTGTGGCGGATCGGGCGGCGTGCTGGGCAATAACGTCGGGGCTGTAGCCGAGGAGGTCGATCAGGGTTCGTGCGTCGACTTCTTGGGTGAGGTCGCGCAGCGTGGCGTTGCGGGCGCGTTGGGCGTCGATGCCGAGGACTTTGAGCCTGCCGGAGAGGGTGTTCGGGTGCAGGTGCCGGCCTGCTCGGGTGCCGGGGAACAGCCACGGCGTGCCGGTGTTGATGGTGTTCTGGTGCCCGGGGTCCTGCAGGTGCTGCCAGAACACCTCGGTGAGGGCTTCGGGAATGGCTGTGGGGGTGGTCCCGAGGGTGAGGAGCATGCCGTCCGGGGTGGCCGTGAGGTGTTCCCGGCGGAGCAGGACGATCTTGTTCAGGGGGTGGGCCCACAGCAGCAGGATGAGCCCGGCCAGGCGGGTGGAGCTGGTGACCTGGCGGTGTTCGAGGCAGTTCCGGAGGAGCTCGAGGCGCTGCGTCTGGGTGATCATGGGCGTGGAGTGGGCGTTGCGGAAAGGCACTTCCAGTGCCCCGGTGCGGTGGTCTTGGTCGTGGTTGAGCCAGCGGATGAAGGCGCGGATGTGCTTGCGGGTGCTGGGGCCGGCGCTGAGGTAGTCGTCGATGTGGAGTTGTTGAAGTTCGTCCGCGGTGGCGTGGTGGTGTGCTCGTAGCCAGAGGAGGAACTTCCCGGCTTCGGTGATCTCTTGTTTGGCCGTATGGGTGCTGGCCTGGAGATCGGTGTCGGGCTCGGCCGCCTGGGCGCGGATGCGCTGGAGGTGGTGCCAGGTGGCGAAGCGCTCGATGAGGTGGGCGGTGCCGTCCTCGGGCAGGGCGGCGATCCTGGTGGCGAGCCAGTGTTCGAACCGTGCGAGGGTCTCGTTGCCGCGGGCGTCCATCATGCGGTGGTGGACGAGCAGAGCCCGGAGGTGTTCGGTTGCGTTCGAGCGGGGGAGACGGTCGAAGGCTTCGTGGGTGAGCGCCAGCTCGCGGGCGCCGATGGCTTCCAGCAGGGTCCTGGCCCGGGTGCCTGGGCGCATGTAGGTATAGACGCTCTCGGGCCGTTGGGAACCGGTGAGCACTTTGATGAGCCGGTGCAGGCGGAGGTCCTCGCCAGGGGCGAGCACGGTGGTGAGGTCGTCGGTGAGAGCGCAGCGGATGCAGAGCCCGGCCCGGAATCTCTCGGCTTCGCGGTGGCAGCGCGTGCAGGTCAGGGCGGTGGTGATGCCGGCGCAGTCACGGCAGAGGGGCTCTCGGCCGGGGGAGCGGCCCGGGAGCATGCGGTGTTGCCCGCAGTGCGGGCAGGTGCCGTAGGTGTGGGTGGCTTCGGTGAAGCAGGCCCCGCAGATGGCTCCGTCGGGCCAGTGGAGGCGGATCTTGGCGACCTGCTGGTGGCAGCGGTCGCAGGCGTGGGGCCCGGCCGAGCGGGGCCGGCCGCGTTTGTTCTGGGTGGGGAGGTCGGTGAGCGTGGGTGGCCGGGCGGATCCGTTGCCGTCGGTGGCCGGGCGCCAGGGGTCAGTCATCGTCGTCGATGATGCGGGCGCGCACGGGGCGGTAGTGGTGAAGGTCGGGGAGGTCTTCACCGGTCCCCGCGCGGCGTTGCCGGACGGTCTTGGTGTCGGTGGCGGTGTAGGTGATCAGGTCGTTGGGCGTGACCTCGAGGGCGTCGCAGAGGGCGACGAGGACCTTGAAGGAGATCCGCTCGGGCTGCTGGGTCACGATGCGCCAGACGGCGTTGGCGGTGAGGGTGATGCCGCGTTCGTGCAGCAGCTCGGCGAGGTCTTTGGCGGTGTGCACGCCGCGGCGTGCCATGATCTCGCGGACCCGCCAGGTGTAGGTGATCTCGCGTGTGCTCATGGGGTTCTCCTGGGTGCGGGCAGCCCGAGGGCTGCCTGGAGGGTGCGGTCGTGGGCCCGTTCCAGGGCCCGTCGCTGGTAGTCGGGGGAGGGCAGGGAGTAGATCGAGGTCGTCGCGGCGTGCTCGTGGCCCAGCTGGAGTTGAACGAAGGTGACGTCGAAGCCCGCCCCGGTGATCAGCTGCGTCGCGTAGGAGCGGCGGAAGGAGTGCAGGTCGAGCCCGGGCGGGAAACCGAGCTCGTCGATGAAGGCACGCAGCCGCCCGAGCAGATGCGATTCGCCCACGATCGCCCCGGTGCTGGTGGGGAAGAGATCGCTCACCGGGTGCCCGTAGCGGGGCAGCCCGTTGCGGATCCAGTCCTGGATCATCTCCGCTGACCAGGGCCAGACGGTCAACACGGAGCGGACCTTCTTCGCCGAGCCGCGGTGGGACTTTCCCCAGCGCACGCGCAGCACGCCGTGGCCGCCGAGATAGGGCGCCCGGTTGTTGGACGAGAAATCCACGACCTGCAGGTGCCGCAGTTCGTTGGCGCGCAGTCCCCAGCTGTAGGCCGTCTTGAACGCGATCGCATCGCGCCAGGCGGCCACCGCACCCTTGCGCCCGGAGACCAGGATCCGCTCGACCTCCAGATCGGCCAGATCGAACAACTCCTGCAGCTCGGCCTGGGTGAAAGGACGTTTGGCCGGGCGCGCCTCGGTGGGCTGGGCATGGGTGAGGCGGTTGAGCTCGGTCACGACCTGGGCGAAGACCTGCCCGAACGACCTCGCGGCCTGCTCGCACCAGTCGTAGTGCGGATCGCAGGCGTAGTCGCAGAACAGCTTGATCGCCCCCTGATAGGAGCGCACGCTCCCGTGGGAGAGGTTGCGCACCGCACGGGCGTGGGAGAAGAAGTCGTCCGCGTCTGACAGCGTCCACTCCCACGGGTAGCGCCCCGAGAAGTCCACCAGGCTCATCACGACGCTGCGCCGGGTGCGAATCGTGGCCGGCGCGAAGTCCTTCGCCCGCTGCTGAGCACCCCACCCATCCAGGACACTGGCCAGGAAGACGTCCGGATCGGGGGCTTGCCCACCGAAGGGAACGAACCGCACGTTCTCGCCATCGTGGCCCATGAGTCGTCCTTGGATGTCAGAAGATGCTTGCGATAGTCGCACACAGATTGCGTGTATCGCAATCATCGCCGGGAAAGTCCAGGCCAGAAGCCGAACGGGCATGGTAGGTCCGGGGGCCATTCGCATCCCGCACGGCACGTCGCCCTGAGGCGATCAAGCAGGATAAGCCCAAGTCAGAAGGCAGTTGGGGGAGCATCGGAGCTGTTACCCGGAACCTCACGATGTGCAGAAACCGCGAATAGAGTCGTTGTGAGTTTACATAACGACAATTATCGGACAACGCTCAGAGGGGAGTTCTCGCATCTAATGCAGCGACTCGTCCCACTTTGCTGGCACGGGGCGCAGGTCGCGCCTTAGGACGTGGGGGCCCAGTGCAGTCCGAGCATGTCGAGGGCCTGCTGCAGCTCCGGGGTGTCCACAGTCAGAGTGACCTCGTTCAGTCTCAGCAGGTGTGAGCTGATCTGTGAGTCGTGGGGTTGTTCGTAGAGGCACCACAGGTCCAGTTCGTCTCCGTGCCGGGAGGCGAACTCGATGCCGTCGATGCCTTCCTGGAGGTACAGGTGGGCGGAGACGGCCTGGGTGATGGCCCGGGCGGCACCGTTTTTGAGCAGGCCGGCGTCGAAGTCGTCATAGCCGGCGTCCAGGGCGTCCCCGATGAACCGTGGGTAGAGGGTGGCCACGGTGTCAGCCGCACTCACCCGGCAGTACCGACCGCTCAGCACGGCGGAAGCAGCGCAACGGGGCCCCAACCACGCGGGATCCAGGGTCCCGGGGTCCGCGGTGGGATGTTCCCGGGCGTCTTCGGGATTTTCGTCGATCTCCGCCAGGGCGGTAGCGAGGTGCTTATCCTTGCGGGCGAAGGCCAGGACCTCGAGCAGGCACGCCAGTAAGGACTCGCCCAGGTACAGGGTGCGGAACGTCCCGTGAGGGTCGTCCCAGCGGCCGTGGAAGCGCCCATCGGTGGCGTGCTCCCACCCGCTCCAGGCCAACGGCTCGGGCCGGTACCCGACTCGCCAGACCGGCTCCTGGGGCGCCGCAACGATGACCAGGCCCACCGCTATCCCGCCGAGGCCACGAAGGCCCGGGCGGCTGCGGTGACCTCGGCGACCGTGCGCTCCGGGTCGCCTTCACGCAGCAGCCGGGCTGGGGCGCGGTCCCCCAGTTGCGGATTCATGCCGGTGAACCAGGCCTGAACCACCCCGGGTGCTTCGCGCTCGGCCAGCAGGGCGGCGATGTAGTAGGCATCGCGCAACCGCTGCTTGACGGCCTCGGAGCCGGGCTCACGCGTGCCATCGACCCACTCCCGCACCGCACGGGTCTCTTTCACGCCCGCGAGATAAGCCACCAGACGCGCACCGAGGATCTCACGCAGCGCCTCGACGACCTGCGGGATCGACCACCGCTGGGAATCACGGTGGGCTTGAAGACCGGTGCGCGGTGCCATGGGAGCTGTGGACATACCCCCATCATGCCCGCTCCCCCACCAAATCCCCAGCACAATCACATATCGAATGTCACCTCTGGCAACACCCGTTGTCCCACTTCCCGCGACCGTCGCGGCCGAGTGGGGGCCGGCGAAGTTGCGCCGTTGGGTCCTTCACCTTGGACGAGAAGCACTCGAGACGGTGCGGCCGCGGCTCTTGTCACCACGGGTCAGGCCACGATAGGAACGACAGCAGGGAAGCTCCTCGAGGAGCTTCCGGAAAGAAGAGACCACGATCCTTCCGCCCCCGACTGGCGATTCGGGTCGATCACGATGACTCCCCCGCCCCCCCCACCGCGGTGTTCTAGCACCGAGAGATGATCCCGCCCCACGACCCGCGCTTTCCGGCGGTGAGCCGGCGTGGATCTGCCCCGCCGAGACGAAAGGCAATCGATGAACCCCAATGCCCGTAACCCCCGCACCTCCGCGCCAGAGGAAGAGAACGCCCAGGACCTATCCAACCCGGCCGCAGACATCTCGGACGGGTTAGTCGATGCGCAAACAGCTGAGAAGTTCCAGCAAGCCGTTGAGCAGCGTCTGAGCGAGCCGCCCCTTGCGGAAGCCGGCGCCGAGGAGCAGGCCACTGATGCTGACGGCGATAATCCGGTAACCATGGACAGTCCCGAGTGAGGCCCCGCGCCTCTGCCCTGACGTCCTTGTGCCGGTGGGCGAGTCTGCCCGACCTCTACAGCCACTATGGGTCTCGCGGCATCGTGGTCTCCACGTTTTTGCAGTCCTGGTCCCAGGGCGTGGACGTGTGGGGTGAGTCCGGGATGAAGAAGCTGTTCTCCACGGCCAACGTCGTCACCTACGGCGGCAACGTCAAGGAGGAGGGCTACTTGAAGATGCTCTCCGAGCTGATCGGCAAGTACACCTACACCTCGGTCTCCTCCTCGAGGCAGAAGGACAGCGGGTCCACCTCCCGGCAGGACGCCACCGACGACATCATGTCGGTGGCTGACCTGTCCGCCCTGCCCAAGGGTCGGGCCGTGATGTTCGGCTCCGGGGCGAGGGCCGTGCTGCTGCGCACCATCCCGATTGACCACCGCCCCTACGCGGAAGCGTCCAGGGCCTCCGAAGAGGCCCACAACCGCCCCACAGTGGACACCGTCGATCACGAGCACACAGCACCGGCCGCCGAGCCAGTGGCGCCTGAGCCTGCCGGGAACCGGTGGGCGGCGCTGGTGAAGGAGTAGGCCATGGACTGGGAAGAAAAATCGTCCAGTGAGGGCAACGAGGACGTGGAAGAGCAGCCTCCTGCGGAGCTGGTCTACGCGAACGTGGTGGAGTTCGTCACCGAGATGTTGGCGCCGATGTACCGGCGTCAGCTGGACCCAGCTGGTCGCTCGAACACGTTCACCTGGTGCGCCCAGTGGTGGCGGCATGATGAAGCCGTGAGCCGTCTGACGGGGCTGTGGAGGGCGTGGGAAAACCTGCGCCTAGATCCCACTACCGGGCTGGCGGTGTGGTGGCAGAACTACGCCGACCCGACCATGCGGGTCCTCTTTGAGGAGAAGGGTCCTTTCCACGGCTGCACTCCCAGGGAGCACCGCCCCAAGGGAGTTCCACTGACTTTGGAGCCACCTCCAGAGGGCCTGTTCGACTGAACCTCACAGCGACAGGGGCGCAACCCGTCACGGGTTGCGCCCCTCTCGCTGTTGCCCTCATGGCATCAGCCGAGTTCCAAGCCTCTTTCTCGTCCTGCTGGGCGCCCGGTGTTCTTGCGGGCCTCGGGGCCACGCTTGGTGGAGCGCACAGCCTCGATGGGAGGCGTGCCCTGGTCCCGGTCGGCGGCCAGACGTGCCCGTACCCCATCGCGGCCCTCCTCGGTGTCACCAAAGGCCGCCATGAGCTTCTTGGCCAGGCTCGCCCGCCGGTCCCCGGAGTCCCAGAGTTCCTCGGCTTCGGCAGCCGAGTGGCGGGTGTCGGCGTCGTTTTGCAGATCCCCCCGGCTGGCCTCTGCGGCGTTGAGGACGGCCTCAGCGTGGTCACGTTGGGCGTCCACGGCTTCGCGGGCCGCGGTCCCCTGCTCGACGGTCTCAGTGCGCTGTTGCTGCGGGACGCGATCTTCCAGGTAGTCCTCCACGGCCAGCCCGTAGCGGTCCTTTACCTCCGACTCGATCCGTCCTCGCGCGGTGCGGGCGACCTCGTCGTGCTGCTCCCACTGCCGGGCCAGCCCGTAGTGGGCAGCGATGTCTTCCGGCTTGGCGGACTCCCAGAAACGGTCCTGGTCCACCGGGGCGAGCTCGGTGCGCATCACCGCTCGTTCGGCTTCGAACCGGTCTTCCAGCTCCCGTCGCCGCTGCTGCTGCTCCATCAGGCGTTGGCGCACTTGCTCGGCGCGCTGACGGGCCATCATCTCGCCCCAGCGCCCGGCGACGGCCATCGCTGCCTGAAGGTCACGGCCGATCAGATCGTTCACGCCATCGGGTTGTGTGCTCATCTCTACAGCTCCATTCCGTAGTCCGTGCGGGGGGTGTGATCTACGTAAGGGTGCTCAACCGTGGGCCCCTGGGTCTCGCGCAGCGCACCACGGGCACGGGCGGGTCCGGCGTGGGCGGCACTGCGCTTAGGAGAAGAAGGCTCGACTTCCGGTAGTGGCTCCGCCACCACCGAGAGGTGCTGCCGGAAGGTGTCCACGATCAACTGGGTCTCGCGCAGTTCTTTGTTGGCCTGATGCATGTCCTGGAACGCTCGGGTCATCCGCAGCATCTGGTTCATGATCAATGCCTGGGCCATCGGGGAGGGCGCTTTCGTGACCGCCAGCAGGAACGCCGTGGTGCCACTGGTACGCAGTGGGGCTTCCAACGGGGTGGTGATCTTCAGCCCCGACCGGTGCGCCGAGCGTGCCAGCGTCCTGGCGGTGCGCCCCAGGGGTCCTTGCCCGTCCTCGGTCGCGTGCGACCACGCCGCGAACACCCCGGAGGCTTCACGAGCCGCGTGAGCCCACGCCTGATGGTCGTCCGGTGCGAGCTTGACCAGACGCCGGCGAACCTCTTTCAGTTCATCCGCCAACCGCCTAGCGGTCACCTCATCCAACACCGCACCGGGGGCGTCGGGGTGGACAATGCGGCGGTGCCGCTTGGCCGCCATCCACTCCTCCGACGCCTCCTGCGCCGAGACGGGGGTGTCCGGCCAGCGGGTCCGCAGGGACGGCAGTGTGAGGTCCTGGGCGAGCTTGCCGCCACCAAACCACAGCGGCCGCATCCCCTTCGGCGGACGCTCCGCCACGGAGTACCCGGTCACCACCGAATCAGTGCCAGCGGCGAACCTCGGGTGCACGAGCATGTTCGCCCGGCGCATCTGCCGCACGAACTGCGCCTCGGAGTCGGCGGCCACCGCGCACGCCCGCACGGTGCGCTCCAAAGCGAACCGGGTCGGTTCCCTGGTGCTGTCCCGCCGCACCTCGCCCTGCTGCAGCCACCGTTCGGAGTGGTTGCCGAGCTGGATGAGGTTGAAGTCCTTCTCGATGCCCCGGGCGACCTTCTGCGCCCGAGGGAAGTCGTTGCCCCAGTTCCATTTGGTGCCGTCCCCGCGGATGGTGGAGGCCACGATGTGGATGTGGTCGTTGCCCTTGGTGGAGCGCCCGTGGTGCACCGCAACCCACTGGCACGGAGCCTTGGCCCCAGCGTCGGTGAAGTCCATCTCGTCCATGAACTTACTCGCGATGTCGGCCCATTCCTGATCGGTGACCTCCCGGTCCTGGTACGGGATCGACAGCGAGCAGTGCCAGATGTGCTTGGCGTCAGCATCCACCCCGAAGGACCGCCGGTTCAGGTCGATCTCGCCGGCGATGGACACCGCGGCTTCCTCGTTGAGCTGCACGTCGTCGTGCCAGGCCATGATGAGCGGGGAGCCGCCCACCAGGTGCGGGTCAGTGTGCTCGTTAGCCCTTCCCGGACCCACCAGGTACTTCATCAAACCGACCGGCTTGTCACCCTTGGTGATGTTCGGGATCACGGGATCAACTCTTCAATCTTGGCCAGCACGTCCGCCCCAAAACGGCGAGCTTCCTGCAAGGTCTCGACCGTTTCGGGCAGCACCTCTCCGGTGCTGTTGGCGTGCCGGGCGATCTGATTGACGTTGTTGGCGATCGTCGCCATTTGATGCCGCATCTGGATCAGCTCCGCCAGCTGATTCCGCCGCAACTGCACCGCTACCGGATCGGCTGACCCGAACACCGCCTCGACCATCAGCGCCGAGGGCGAGAGCCCGGTCTGCTGCTCCAGCACCATCAACGCAGCACGCTCCGACTCCGACATGGACACCCGGACGTACTGGGTCTTGCCCTCGATCCGCTTCCGCCTCGACTTCCACACCCGACGCGAATTCTCCTGCTCCACCACAGCACCTCCTCTCCTTGCCGGCCCAGCGCAGCGCCCCCACTGAAGTGGGCCCCACACGACCAGTGTGCCACCGCAAAGGCCGCGAGGCCAGCAGCGGTGCCTTTTTATGGCACATAAAAGATAGCTTTGCTCCGCTGGGGCACCACGGGTGAGAAGCGCCGGCGGAGCGCCCGTGAACTGTGGAACGCACCGTGTGCGTCCGTTAAGGTGGGGGGTATGGCGAAGCTCACTGACCCCCAGCAGGCAGAGGAAGCCGCGCAGCGGCTGCTCAACGATCGGATGGACTACGTGCGGCGGGCGATCACTGCTCGCGGCGCCCTCGATGAGGCCCGTGAGGCCCTCAAGGAGGCCGAGAAGAATGACGTTCAGGCGTTCCAGGCCGCCGTGAACAACGGCGGCTGGACCGCCGACGAACTGAAAAAAATCGGGCTGGCGGCACCCGAGAAGGTGCAGCGCGTACAGCGCCGGCGGAAGGCCACTCAATCCACCCCGACAACCCCGGCCTCGTCCACGCAGAACGGTGGCGGCACCGCGTCGGAGCAGTGACGGCCAGCCGCTGGGTTCTCACCGCCAGCTACGGCGTGCTTCTGCTCGTTTCCATCATCTTGATGGCCAAAGGCTCAAAAATCGGATTGTTCTCCGGTCTGCTTCTGGTGGTCTCGCTGCTCGTCATCTGGCGCGAAGCACGCCAGATTCGAGCGGACCGCGAGTTGGGCAACCGCGGCTGAGTTCCTGGCCCCGTGCCCACATGGGCACGGCAAAAGCTCTCTCGCTCCGCGGCTTTTCCCGCACCCATATGGACAGCGGGGACCCCACCGACCACCCGACCACAGCCGGCAGGTCACCTCACGCGCGACCGTGGCACTACCGCTCCCGCCGACTGTGGACGGCTTCCCGCACACGTGGTCACCACACAAGCAACGGTGCCCGCTCCCCCGACAGGGAGCGGGCACCGTCCGTCTGAACAGACCAAACGGAGCGAGTATTTACAACTCCAAACCGCCCTGCTGGGGACGCTGCTCGTCGTACCGCCGCGCTACTTCCACCCGACGCCCCGAGCTGGTGGCCCCACCACGCCCAGCGGCGCCACGGCCCGCAGTGGGAGCGTCGGGGAAACTGATGCGCATCCGCTTCTTCAACGCCTCCAACTCCGGATCCAGGGTCGGTTGCGGCTCGTCTTCCCCGCGCATCGCGCGCCCGATCCGTTCGACCTCCCAGCGCGCGGCTTCCAGTGCGTCCTGATGCTTGAACGGCACCTCCAGCGCCTCCCGGGCGTCGACGACTTCCTGCCGAGCGGAGGCCAGTCGCGCCTCGCGCTTGGTCACCTCTTCGGGCAGTGCCCGCACCTGGTTCTCCAGTCGCTGGATCATTCCGACACTTGGGTTCAACGACGTCGCGCGGGTGACTTCCACGGCCACCCCGGGGGCGTCGTCGATGCGCAGCTCCACCGGGGACGCGCCCAGATCGGCCAGGTTCCCCGGCCGCTGCACCACCCGAATGTCGTGGCCACCGATGCGCCCGGCGACCCCGAGGTCGATCTCCCCGGCTCTCGGCGGGCGCGAAGTGGCGTGCATCCCGGCCCACTGCTGCCACGCCTGTGCAGCCTCGCTGCGCTTGTCGTAGGTGGACCCGTCGATGGTCATCCGGAACTTCTCACCGCCGAGCTCATCGGTGGTGCGCTCCGCCGCTGCGCGGAGCACGGGGATCTCCTGCTCCAGTGCATCCGCGCGCGTCTGCGCGGCGTCTTTGCGGAACACCAGTGAGGACTGGTTGCGGTGCCAGGCCCGGTTCAACCGCTCCAACCGGGCGAGTTCCTGGTCGGCTTTCGACTTCTCCAGAATGAGCGGGTTGCCGCTGGAGATGGCTTTCACCTCGGCGAAGGACAGCGTGTTGTCCCCGACGTCTTCGATCTCGCGCACGTCCAACCGGCCGCGCATGATCTGGTCGATGAACTTCGACTTCCGCTCCAGCGTCTGCCACATGAAAGTGTCGAAGGACCCCTTCGTCACGACCTGGGAGATGGCGACCTCCGGGTTCTGGTTGCCCTGCCGGATGATCCGTCCGTGGCGCTGGGCGATGTCGGCCGGGCGCCACGGAGCGTCCAGGTCCACCAGGTGCACCGCCCTGGCCTGGATGTTGGTCCCCACCCCCATCTTCTGGGTGGAACCCATCAGCACGGCGACATCCCCAGCACGGGCGGCGGAGAACAGCCGGCCCTTCTCCGCATCGTTCTTCGCCTCGTGCATGAACCGGATCTTCTCCGCCGGAATGCCCCGCTGCACCAGCTGATCCTTCAGCTCGTCGTAGACGTTCCACTTCTCCGTCGACGGGGTGCTCTGGTCGCAGAACACGATCTGCAACGCACCCTTCGTCGGATGCTCCTCACCGCTGGCCGTATCCAGGAACACGTCGTCCTGGTGCTCCTCGTGCACCCGGGCGATCAGATCCGCGGTCACACTGACCTTGGTCTCCGCCACGACCGACTCCAGCTCGGGATCCACCAGGCGCATGTCCAGGGCGGCCTTGCGCCCGTCGGAGCTGACCTTGAGCATGTTGTCCTCGGTCCGGTCCACCAACCGGGCCTGGATCGCCTCGGCCCGCCGGCCGATCTCCTCGATGTACGCCTCAAGCTCGGCTGAGGCCTCCACCGGGACCATGCGCGGCAGCCGCTTCCCGTCCTCGCGCTCCATGAGGTCCGGGGTGGGCAGCTGCAGGTCCTCGGCGGTCTTCACATCGGCGAAGGTGTGGAACATCTTCAACAGCTCCGGGACATTCTGGAACTTCGCGAAGCGCTCCTTCATCTTGAAGTTGTCCCCGCCGGCCACCGAGAGCTCCATCTCGGACACCACCTGACCGAAGGTCGCCGCCCACGAGTCGAAGTCGTGGATCCCCGCCCGCTCCAACAACTCCGGGCCCAGGTAGCGCTGCATCACGTACATCTCGGTGACCGAGTTCGCGATCGGTGTCGCCGTCGACCCGGTCATCACCCGATCCCCATGCTGGGAGCGAAGGTACTCCACCTTGGCGTGCAAGTCGCTGGCCCGCTTGGACCCATCGATCGCCGCGTCCTGGATGTTCGACGGGGTGGTCAGATTCTTGAAGTCGTGCAGCTCATCGACCACCAGGTAGTCGATGCCGGTCTGCTCGAAAGTGATGCCCGGGTCGACCTCCCGGTCGGCTTTGGCCTTGAGGCGCTCTTCGAACCGCTGGAGGGCAGCCTCCATGCGCTTGACCGACATGCTCTCCGCCCCGCGCTCCGCCGCCCGCTGGCGGGCCGCCTCCAGCTCAGCCCGCTGCCGGTCAGCTTCCCGGGCGGAATACGCATCGCGGCTGCCCGGAGAGAGCTCAATGCGCTCAAATGCGGTGCGGGTCATGATGATCCCGTCCCAATCGCTGGCCGCCGCCCTCGCGACGAACACCCGCCGCTTGTCCCCGGCCAGATCCTCCGAAGACGCCGCCAGGATCTGCGCCTGGGGGTAGAGCTGCAACCACTCCCGGGTGAACTGCTCAAGCATGTGGTTGGGCACCACCACCACGGGCTTGCGCGCCATCCCCAACCGGCGCAGCTCCATTGCCCCGATCACCATCTCGGCGGTCTTGCCCGCCCCCACCTCGTGGAAGAGCCCCACCGAAGGCTCCGAGAGCATCCGCGCCACCGCCGCCCGCTGGTGCGGCCGCGGGGTGAAGTTCTTCACCAACCCGGGGAAGCTCAACCGTTCCCCCTCCACGGTGTAGTTGCGCAGCACGATGGAGTTGAACCGCCGGTTGTACTCATCCACCAACCCGGCCGCCCTCCCCGGGTCCTCCCACACCCACTCCCCGAAGCGCTCCTGCATCAGTTGCGCCTTCTCCTGGGCGGCGGTGGTCTCGGTGGCGTTGACCACCCGGCGGTTGCCCTCCGGATCCGACGGGTCGGGGTCGGTGACCTGGATACGGCGCTGCTCGGCCAGGTTCTTGAAGATGTCGCCGGCGGCCATCCGCTCCGTGCCCCAGTCATTGCGGGCGGCGAAGACGTGGCGGGAGGCCCGCACCTCCCAGTTCGCCCCGCTAATCCGGTCCACCCGGGCACTGGGGTCCTTGATGATGTGGCGCAGGAACTGCTCGTGAATCTCCGGGGACACCCACACCGCCCCGATCCTCGCCTCGATCTCATCAGCCCCCAACGGGGCCGGCAACACAGCCTCCAGGGCCGCCACGTTCGCCTGGAACCGTGCCCCAGTGGTTGCCGCGGCCCGGGCGGCGTCCAGCTTCTCCCGCACATCCCCGGACAGGTACTCCGCCCGGGTCTCATAAATCCCGTCCTCGCCAGGCACCTCGTAGACCAGCTCCCCCAGCGCCTCCCGGGCCGCCGTCTCATCAGTACCCAGCAGCCGGGCGATATGGGGCAGGTCCACGGTCCCCAGCGTGTCCAGGGTGACGGCCAGTGCCTCATCCGGGGTGTCCACCCCGAGCACGGGCCGGCGCGGCTGCACCTGCCGCTCCGAGAGCAGACCCGCCGCCACGGCGGTGCCCGACCCCTCGTCGAAGTGCTCCAGACCCAGCACCAGCGGCCCGAACGGATCCCCGCGCAGCAGTCGCACCGCCGGCGGAGTGACCCGGGCCAGGATGTCCGCCCCGGCCTCGTCGTATTTGCCGGTGCGGCGTTCGGTGAACCGGTTGATCGGCCCGTACCGGTCCACGTACGCCTCGTAGCTGCCCGCCAACTGGGCCCGCATGGCGTCGAGCTCCGGGGTGTCCTCGACGTTGGCCGCCTCCATCGTCAGCACCGCCCGCCCCTGATCACGCAGCCCCAGCAGGGCCCGCAGCTCGCCCTGCTGAGTCCGCGGAACCTTCAGCGGGGCGTGCACCCCCTCGACGGTGACTTGAGTGAAGCCCTCATCCCCGCGGTCGGCGATGTGCCCGATCTGCTCCTGCTCACCAGCTGGGACCAGGGCCGCGGCCTCGAGCTCCTGCTCACCCGTCCGCTCGGCCATCCCCCGGCCGGCAGCTAGGGCCTGGTCGGTGATGTTCGCCAGCTGCTCGTGCAGCCGCACCCCCGTGGCCGCCACGTCCTCGGAACGCACGGTCAGCGTGGCGGAGCCGTACATGCCGTTGCCGATCACCGGCTCACCGAGCACCCGCTCAGGGTGGGCGAGGAAGTAGGCGTTCATCCGCCCCTGCTGGCCATCCAGCTCCACCGGGGTGGTCTCCACCCAGGACTGATCCAGCGGTTCCTCCCCGGGCAGGCGGCGGCGGAAGATCAGCACATCGGTCAGCGCGTCCGTGCCGGCCGCCCGCCGGTGGGCGCCGGTGGGCAGACGCACCGCCCCGAGCAGATCGGCGGTGGCGGCCATTTCCCGGCGGGCCGCGGGGTTCTGCGCGTCCAGGGTGAACGCGCTGGAGATCACCCCGACCACCCCGCCGGGGCGGGTCAAGGCCAAGGACTTGAGGATGAAGTGGTTGTGCATCGAGTGCCCGGCCGCGTTGTGCCGGGGATCGTGCAAGGAGTTGCGGGAGAACGGGACGTTACCCACCGTGGCGTCGAAGGTGCCACCGGGCATCCGGGTGTCGGCGAAGGACTCGGTGCGGATGGTGGCTTCCGGGTAGAGGGCCTGGGAAATGGCCGCGGTCACCGGGTCCAGCTCCACCCCGGTCATCTGCGCGCCTTCGGGTGCCAGGCCGATGAAGGTGCCGGCACCGGAGCCGGGCTCCAGCACCCGCCCGCCCGCAAAACCCAGCCCGGTCAGGGCGCCCCAGACCTCGGTGGCGATCGCCGGGTCGGTGTAGTGGGCGTTGATCACTGTGCGCCGTGCAGCGGCGTACTCGGTCTCATCCAGCAGCTCGCGCAGCTCGGCCCGCTCGGCCTCGTACTCGGTGCGGGACTCGTCGAAGACCTCGGCGACCCCGCTGGCACCCCAGGACCCCCAGCGGGCCAGCGTAGTGCGCTCGGCCTCGGTGGCAGTCCGCTCCTCGGCCTGGAGGGTGCGCAGCACCCGCAGGGCTGCCAGATTGGCCCGGAACCTTGCCTGCGCCCCGGAGGGGGCCAGGTCGTCCTGGGCGCGGGGGACGAAGCGTCCGGAGCTCTCCGTGGGCGCAAGTCCGGTGGTCGGCTCCAGCCCTACGGCCGCTCGGCCTCCTCCTGCGCCGACTCGTCCAGGAAGTCCCGGTAGATCCGGTTCAGCTCTTTCATCTCGGAGAGAGTCTCTGCCATCCCAGACTCGGGATCCTCGTCCTCCTCCTGCTGCACGGACGGGTCTGGGGTCAGCATCTCGGCCCGCACGATCTCCTCGGCCTGCATCTTCGACGCGTTCAGCCGGCCCACCTTCTCCAGGTAGGACTCCCCTTTCCTGTCCGGGCCGGCCAACTCCACCATCAGCTCGCCCACCCGCTGCGTCGCCTCCTCCCCCAGTGCCTCGAACCACTGCACCGGGTCCGGGATCAGGGCGTACTCCGCCGGCGCGGTCGTCTTCCACGCTTCCTGCGCGAACTTGCCGTACGTGTTCATCACGAACCTCCTCGGGTTCCGGGAAGAGAAAGGCATCAATGCTCAGCTGCCCCTCGACTTGTGTCCTCTTGCGGGCTCGGGCCATGGGGGGATCTCCTGAGTGCGATCGGGAATCTCCCTCACACGCTACCCAGCACCTCCACGACCATCTTCGAGAACACGCACCAGCCAACACCTATTATGTTGATATGTCAACATCCAGCTACAGCTTTAGTCTCCTTTAGGCCCGCACGCGCACGGCAAAGACGCGAACGTTCCGCAGCTTATTCAGCGCACACGGTGAATAGCAGTGATCCCTGCCAATCTCTAACCCCCATCTGACAAGCCGCGGAGGGTTACTCCATATTGTCTAGTGTTGCCGCCCATATCGGTGGCCGGCTCATGGCCACTGCCGGGAGGCAACTGTCAGTAACTCGGGCACTCCGGCGGCAACCGCCCCACGGGACGCGTAGAGGTCTTCCTGCGCAGCGCGTGATCGCGCGATCTCACGTGACCCGGCTTCTAACACGCATTCTGCAGCAAGCAGTTCCCATAGTTCCCGGCCTAAAGACAGGCCTTCTACGGACGCCCAGCGCCTGAGTAGAGCCTCAGGCCCGACTCCCCCGGGACCTGCACGTGCTGACCATCGCGCTGCCTCGAAATGGGATGTGCCATGAAGC
The DNA here is from genome assembly GCA_030267565.1 of Pleodorina starrii. NCBI lineage: Eukaryota > Viridiplantae > Chlorophyta > Chlorophyceae > Chlamydomonadales > Volvocaceae > Pleodorina > Pleodorina starrii. The sequence goes on along the minus strand of BRXU01000066.1, from coordinate 80,795 downwards.
GCGGACGCATCAAAAATAATTAGTCGTCCCCCTCTTTGGCCCAGGTTGGCCAGAGCCAAGTCGCCGTGCAGGGGGACAGCGTGGCCGCTCATGTAACCGGCAACGGCCCTACCCAGCCACATGGAAGGTATGTTGAATCCGGATCGACGTAGAGCGGCCACTGCTTCCTCCCATCGAGGCACCATAACCTCGTGGAGAGGGCGCAGCACCGACTCCAGGTCTGGAGCTGGAAGGTGCATGGTTTTGGCACTCTGTGCCAACTGGTCGACTAGTCCCCATTGATTCTTGGGAGAATTCGAGACCGGGCGCAGGTCTAGATGCTCCATCACTAACCAGCTGCATTCTCCCTCTTCACCACACGCTAAACGTGGGACATTCACTCCCCGAGCCCGCCACAGTTGCTGGAGCGGCCCCTCGCCCCGGGGGCGGTCCCCGTAGACCTTAAGGACCACTTGGTGCCCAAGATTTGCGACCGGTGAGCTCCTTGGCACAAGGAAGCGGTAGAGCACCCTAGGTTTGCAGTCGATGGTCAGCGCGTCCAAAAACGGGCCGAGGCCTAGCTGGCTTCGCAGTGCTGGCAGAACCCCTACGACGCGTTCAAACACCGGCATGCCCCCAGGCGCGTACTGCGCAACAAGCAGACGCTGGCCCTTGATCGCTGCCGGGAGCCCTCCAGATTGGTTCGTCACACCACTACACCCCTTGTCCAAGTAGGCTCAGTCCAGAACACTTCGCGTCCGTAGACGAGATGAGTGGAGGACGCCATGAGCGGTATGAGGCAAAACTTCAAGGCGCGCCTCATGGGACTTTGGATCATCGCCTTCATCATCATCGCATCCTTGGCCGCCTTCATTGCATCTCAAAAGGATCCCGAAAACTGGACCCTCACCGCCTGGGTAAACTTCGGAATATCTATTTTACTTGGCTTTACTTTTCTTTTCTTATCCCAGCACGTCAACTACAAGGCCCAGAAGCGCGCTGAGGCAGTGGCGAACGCCGGGCTTCTCACATCAACAGGAGTGTTGGCGATGAACAGTGCACGCAGTTTATTGGGATCAGAGCCATCAGCGTTGCGGGTTGCGGCGGATGCACGGGCGGCATTGCAGCATTATCCTGCAGCGACGGACACCAAGGAGACGAACACCAAAAATGTTAAAAAAGCCCTCGTGGATTCAGTCATCGACGCCTACATCGATCTCGCTTTTTCCACTTTCTTGCATTCTGGCAACCTAGCGCGGTCAGTCTGGACACGGTTATGTGAAGGGACTGCTGCGGTCGTGAAGGAAGCAAATGAGCTGGCCTTCACTAAGTCAGATGGCTTAAGAGACCGCGAATTAGCCTGCGTCGCAGACCACGTCGGATTCGTTGAGCTACTTGGTCGCGCCTTACGCGAGGACGCCGAGAAGGACTTGGATTTCCCCGGCACTCGTCGTCTTACTGCGGTATGGGATCGCAGTAAGTTGCCATACTCCACAAGGCCCCGGGAAACTCGACTGGGTAGTGAAGAGACCCTTTACCGACTCAACCGTTTCGCCACCCTCTATAAACATGAACTGACCGTCATGCACGACTGGAAGATGCTACGTGATAATGCCGAGAAACTTTCTTGCGAGGTCGATTTAGTCAATATCGCAGCAACCGACGAGTGGCTGGCTCCTTGGTACATCGAGCAGGGCACCGATCCTCGACCAAAACCTGTTAATGTACTGGGCGTCGACCTTGATGAACGGGCACGGTATGACAGGCCTACGGCTGATCGATCCACCCCGCGGTGGCCGAAACCACTCTCACACGGCGAGATGCCTGAAGGGATGCGTAGCACAAGTATCGACAACCTCTGCCACTTGCTGAAGACGCAATCGTCGCCCATAATCTGCGTCTTCGTCTATGAAATATGCATCGATATGAAGAGTGGTAAGACTATGCGGCTAGTACTGGATGGAAACCACCGTTTGGCAGCGGCCCGTCGCATATCGCTAAAGCGCGATTCTTTTCCAGAAAGCCGTCCCCCTTCCCAACAGTTCAAAGTCCTGACTTTCTTAATTAGAGAACAGAAACCCGTTGACGACTGGAGCACCACAGGCGACCAGATGTACGAACCGGCTCGTTGGAGGGGCTTCACGCCAGACATCGGTCTGATCCGCGGCACTTGGCATCCCAACCGGTCCAGCGGCTTAGATCGGGGCTGATGCAGCTACATATGGCCGGTAACCGGCCATATGTAAAGCGGTGGGCGTCGAGCTGCTCTTGGCTCCGCTGTTCACAAGCCAATCGCCCGTGTCTGGTTCGTGCGGTGACAGCGACCGGCCGCGACACATCACGCGGAAAGCGGCTAGCTCCCGCTGCGCGGTTGTGCGACAGACAGGTCTACGTCGACTCGGCGTCGAAAGGTGCGGGTACGCCGGACGCGAGGCTAGTGCGTACCGACTCGTCGGGCCGGGGCGGGGCCGGTTCGTCCTCAGCCAAGGCCTGGCGCACGATGGTGCGGGGGTCGTACTGTCGAGGGTCAAGCTTGCGCCAGTCGACGTCGGCGAGTTCGGGTCCCAAGGTTTCCTTGAGGTTCTCGGTGGCGCCGGTGGCGTAGCGCTTGGCGGTTTTGACGAGCTGCTTAAGCTTTTCCGCGTACTCCGGTAGCCGCTCCGGCCCGATAAGGAACAGGGCCAGCAAGATCAGGACGATCATTTCGGCGCCGTTGATACCGAACATACGGAGTCCTCCCCCAAGCGGTGGATTTCGTCGGTGGGGGTGGCGGTGCCGGCGCGCGCGCCGGTGGCCTCCGCGCGTCGAGCGTGCCTCCGGGCCCGGCGGCGGTCGAGGAGCAGGCACAGCCCGACGGCCACGAAGAAGAGCGTGAGCAGCGGCACGGCGAGGTAGAACATGGTCATCGGGTCGGGGCCCGGGGCGGCCATCGCGGAGACCACCATCACGAGGACCACGACGATCCGCCAGCTCTTGAGCACCGTGCGCCCGGAGAGCACGCCCAGCATGTTCAGGCCCACCAGGAACACGGGCAGCACGAAGGCGACGCCGAAGGTCAGGATCAGCTGGAGGAAGAACCGCAGGTACACGTCCGCGGAGATGAAGTTGGTCCCGCCCGCCGGGGTGAACGCGGTGAGGGCGTAGACGGCGGTGGGCAGGGTGAGCACGGCGACCGCGATCCCGCTCAGGAAGAGCGGGACGGCCGCGGCCAGGAAGCCGACCGCGTAGCGCCGTTCGGTCCGGTGCAGGGCCGGGGTCACGAACGCCCAGAGCTGGTAGAGCCACACGGGGCTGGCCAGGACCAGGCCGAGCACCAGGGAGACCTCCACCATGATGTTGAAGGACGAGCCCCCGCGGAGTAGTTGATGGAGGCCTCGCTGCCCTCCGCGGAGGCCAGCCGCTGCAGGGGCTCCGTGATGTAGGCCATGAACGGGATGTACAGGAAGAACCCGCCGACCATGCCCACCACGGTGGCGACCGCGGACTTGATCAGCCGGTTGCGCAGCTCCCGCAGGTGCTCGGCCAGGGCCATCTGCGCCTGCGGATTGGCCTTGCGCGCGGTCCGGCGCTTCTTCGGACCGCGGGGGGACTGCGAGGACATGGGGACCTTCGGGACTCGGGGCCCGCCCGGGGCGGCGGGGCCGGTCGGGCGGCCCGCTCCCCGGGCGGGGGCGCGGACCGGCCGGTGCGGCGGATCGGGGCGGCGGCGGACGCCGGGAGAGGGGGCGAGGGGTCAGGCCGGAGGGCGGCCGGGGTGCTGCTCGGGGTCGCGCGGGGAGTCCGTGCCGGAGGCGGTGCCGGTGGCACCGGGGTCACGGTCGGTGCTGCCGTCCCGGCCGGGCGCCACGGCCTTGCCGTCGATGACCACGTCCGAGCCGTCCGGCTGGTCGTCCTTCTTCATCTCCTTGACCTCGGACTTGAAGATGCGCAGCGACTGGCCGAGGCTGCGGGCCATGCCCGGGAGCTTGGGCGCGCCGAACAGCAGCAGGATCACCAGCAGGATGATCAGGATCATGAAGGGGCTGTCGAAGAGCCTACCCATGGAACATTCCTTTCCGTTCAGCCCGGCGGAGGTCGCTGATCCGCTGCGGCTGGCCCATCCGGTCCTTGCGCTCGATGCGGCGTCTCAGACGGGCGGTTTCTCGTTGGTCACGGCCGACCCGGTAGTCGGCCACGGCTTGCCCCACCGGGGTGAACACGGCCGTCTCCGGGGCTGGGCGGACGGGACGGCGCGCGCCAACCAGCGTGGCTGGGTTAGGCGCCTGCGCGCCTAACTGCTTTGACGTTCAGGCATGTCCTTGAAGTGCTTCGCGATGTCATCGCTGGTGGTCAACCAGACGTCAGGCTGGCCTGCTATGAACTCGAGCGCAAGGTCCAGGTACTTGTGCCTGAAGGGTTGGTTGATGATGAAGGGGTGGAGGGGCAAAGACATCACCCGCCCACTTTCCCCCGCGTCCGCGCTCAGTTGTTCGTATTGATCCTTCACGATCTGCAGGAAATCGGGGCCACTGAGATTTCTGTTCGAGAAAAGGGTGACGTCGTTGACCTCGATCGAGTAGGGGACGCTCATCATGCCGGCGACGTTGAGGTGGAAAGGTTGGTCGTCTGCGCACCAGTCAAGAACGTAGCTCAGACCGAGTTCTGCGAGTATCTCAGGAGTGTTGTCTGTCTCTGTCAGCGCGGGTCCCAGCCAGCCTTTGGGCCTTGAGCCCGTGTGCGACTCGATGGTGCGGACCACGTCTTCGAGGTAGTCAACTTCTTCCTCCCGCGACATTCCCGCTTGGAAGGTCGAGTTGTCGCGTCCGTGGGCGACCCAGGCCCAGTCTCGATCTAGGCCGACTTGGACGACCTGTGGGTAGTGCCTGCATATGTCCGCGTTCACCAGGGCGCTGGCCCGGATGCCGTGCCTGTCGAGTGAGTCAATCATCCGCCAGAGCCCCACGCGCAGTCCGTAATCGCGCCACCCGTAGTTAAGGGGGTCGGGGTGGAGTCCCGCTGTGCCCCCGAAGATCGAGGTCGAGGGCTTGTCGATCTGGTAGTGCTCAAGATTCAGGCCCAGGTAGAAGGCCACTTTTTTGCCCTCGGGCCAGTGGAGAGGGGCTCGATCAGTGATCGGACTGTAGTCGTAGAGCTTGTTGTCCATCGGATACATCGGTCCTTCGGTCAGGCGGCACGGGTCCTCCGGCTGCTCAGCACGCGCGACTATCGCGCCTAGGCGTTACGTGGCTCTTCGCTTTGTGAAAGTGATCCTAGACATATCTGGAGAGCAGAGGAAGAGTCTGGACAGCAGTGAAGTGACGTGGTTCACTGACGGGGACATGCGTCACACACGACGAGGGAGAACCGCATGACCACCATCTTTCGCCCTATGGGACGTCGAGGCTTCTTAAAGCTTTCAGCCGCGGCAGGAGGTGTTGTCGCGTTGGGCTCCACGACGGCGTGCGGGCAGGGCGGAGGCGGAGGAGGCGGGGGTTACTCCGGGGACGTCGCCGTCACCGGTCTCGCCAGCCTCATCCACTCCGCCCCGTTCTTCATCGCCCAGTCGGAGGGCTTCTACGAGGAAGAGGGTCTGGATCTAGAGCACGTCCAATTCCCCGGTGGACTGGACACGGTGCGCGGCATCGAGTCAGGCATCGGGTTCGGCACGGCCTCCACCCTGCCGGTCTTCATCGCTGCGGAAAAGGGCATGGATGTCCGCACGTTCGGCAACGTCTACACCGCTGCGTCGGTCGACTTCATCGCTCTTCAGGACTCCCCGGTCAACACCATCGAAGACATCCGGGGCAAAAAGGTCGCGGTCAGCACACCCGGGTCGAATTCCTCCTATTTTGCGGAGCGCACACTGCGCGAGGCCGGCTTGGATCCGGGCAAGGACGTGGAGCTCATCAACGTCGGATCTGCCAGCGACTCGTGGACCCAGGTGTCTCAGGGCGTTGTCGACGTGGCGTGGACCGCCTCACCGCTGTCCGAGGGGATTGTCAGCGAGAGCGGGGGCAAGGTCATCTGGCGGTCCCGGGACTACGTCACCGACTGGTCCGACACGTGCCTGGTCGCAACAGGGCAGTTCTTGGACGAGAACGCCGACGCCCTCCGGGGATGGGGTCGAGCCCTGCAGAAGGCGATGGACATGATCTCTAACGATATGGAAGCGGCTGCGGAGGTGTACGCAAGGGCCATCGAGTCCGAACCGGAAATCGCCCTCGAGGCCCTGAAGAACTCCCAGGACTTCTTCAGTCTCGAGTTCACCGACGCGCAACTCAAAGCGGTCGTCGAGGCCGGCAAGGAGCAGGACCAGATCACCCAGGAGCCGGACATGGATGCCGTCGTTATGAGGGGCTTTTTCTCATGAGCCAGACTTTCACCCAGCCTGCGACCGCGCAGGAACACGACGTTGTTTTCGACAACATCGGCATGACCTTCCAGAGTGCGACCGGCGTGACGCAGGCGGTCGCGAACGTGAGCGGGGCTATCCCCGAGCATAAGTTTGTCTCCGTGATCGGCCCCAGTGGTTGCGGGAAAAGCACGCTACTGGACATGGTCGGCGGCCTACTCCAGCCCACCCAGGGCACCGTGAGCATCGACGGAGAAACAGTGACGGGACCGCGGCGCGACACCGCGATGGTCTTCCAAGAAGACTCGACCCTGCACTGGCGCAGTGTTCTTGACAACGTGGCGTTCGGACTCGAGGTCAAAGGGGTGTCGAAGGCCGAGCGCCATGACAAGGCCCGCGCCATGATCGAACTCGTCGGGCTGCGCCAGTTCGAAAACCACCGCCCGGGGCAGCTCTCCGGAGGCATGAAACAACGGGTAGCTATCGCCCGGGCCCTGGCTATGGAGCCGCGGGTCCTACTGATGGATGAGCCGTTCGGGGCGCTGGATCAACAGACCCGCCAGTTCGTCGGCCGGGAACTGCTCAACATCTGGGAGAAGACACGCAACCGTGTGCTCTTCATCACCCACGACATTCAAGAGGCGGTCTACCTCTCCGACGAGGTCTGGGTCATGTCCGCCAGGCCGTCAGTGATCAAGGAGATCGTCAAGGTCGACCTCCCGCGCCCTAGACCGGCGGGAACGCACGCGTTGCCACGATTCCGGGAGCTCGAGGACCACTTGTGGGAGCTGATCAAGGTGGAGGCCGAGAAGACGCTGGGCCTAGGAGCGCAGTCGGCGTGACGGTTACCCAAGCGCCTTCGCCGCAGCTCCGGTCGGCCCCTGTGTGGCGCCGGCCCAGGGCTGTCCGCTGGGCCATCATCATCGGCCTTGTCGTCGTGCTGGAAGCAACAACCAGAACGGGGATGATCGACCGCAGCCTGATGGTGCCGCCGTCGGAGATCCTCGAACGTCTGGTCTCGATCGTGCCGACCGGTGAGTTCGGTGCGGACGCGGCGCGCACGCTGACGACCATCCTGATGGCCTTCACCATCGGGCTCGTCGGAGGCATACCGCTGGGTGTGCTCCTGTGGCGGATGCCTGCGGTAGGGCGCGTTCTGGAGCCCTTCCTGGTCACCGGGTACGCGATGCCGACGCTGCTGTTCTATCCCGTGCTGCTGGCGCTCATGGGGCTGAACGCGGGTCCCATCGTCGTCATCGCAGCGACCATGTCGCTTATCCCGATAGCGCTCACAACGATGGTCGCCCTGGGCTCGATCAAACCGATCCTGCATAAACTCGCGAAATCGGTAAACGCTTCCTCGTCCCAGTACTACTTGAAGGTGCTGTTCCCGGCTGCGACCCCATTGGTCTTCCCCGGGGTGAAACTCGGATTCATCTACGCCGTAATCGGCACGATCGCCATGGAGTTCATCCTCGCGGCTCAGGGCATCGGATTCCGCGCCGGCTTCTACTACCGCGAGTTGAACACCGCGGACATGTGGGCCTACATCACCGTCGTGATCGTGCTCAGCGTGATCGTCAACGGCATCCTCACGTGGTCGGAGAAGCGGATCAGAAAGGACATGCTATGAGCACGGACGTCAGCGCTCCTGCCGCACTTGGTACCGCCGCACCTTCCGGAGCCAAGAAGACTACGACCGTCAAGGACAACCTGTGGCGTACCGCGGTGATCCTGGGCCTGCTGGCGCTGTGGGCCGTGCTGTCGCTCCTTTCCGATCTGGTGTCGTCTCCGGCCGCCTCTTTTGCCGCGCTGGCTGAGCTCTTCGCCAACGAATCCATCTACCGGCACCTGAGCACCACACTGGAAGCAGTGGCCATCGGCTTCCTCGTCGCAGCAGCCATCGGCTTCCCATTGGGCTACGCGATCGGCAGAAGCAAGTTCCTCGGTGCCGTCTTCGATCCCATCGTGGCGGGAGCATTCGCCATCCCGCGCATCGTGTTCTTCCCCGTTCTCTTGCAGATCTTCGGGGTGGGAGTCGGCGCCCAGTCGGCGATGGCCGCCCTGGCTGCGGTCTTCCCCATCATGGTCTCCACCACTGCCGGAGTCCGCGCCATTAACCCCCTGCTGCCCAAGCTCGCGCGGTCGTTGAGCCTGAACCCGTTGCAGACGGTCACCAAGATCTATGTACCTGCGATGGCCCCGTCACTGATGGTCGGCATCCGGATCGGCTTCAGTATTGCCTTCATCAACGTCATCATTGCCGAGTTCTTCGCTGCCCGGGCAGGCCTCGGACTGCTGGCCCTGCGCGCCTACGGCCGGCTGGACTTGCCGTCCATGTACGGGATCATCGTTCTGCTCGCAGCCATCGCACTCATCTGCAACATGGTCCTCTGGGCTGCCGAGCGCAAGCTCGGCGAAAAAGCTTGAACCAGGCAACACAAGATCCGACCGTCCGAACGAGCCACAGGAGAGACACCATGTCGACCAGCGCCGCGGTGGAAGAATACGAACGTCTTCGAGCAGAGTTCCGGACCAAAGGCCTGGGTGGCCGGGTGGGATTCGGGAAACGCCCGGCGCTGCTGGTCATCGACCTGATCCGGGGGTTCACCGACACGAGGTCTCCCCTGGCCGGGGAACTCGACACTCAGCTGCATGCCACGCAGCAGTTGCTCGCGCACGCACGAGAGGCCGACGTGCCCGTGATCTTCTCGACGGTCGCCTACGATCCGGACCTCCAGGAGGCCGGCAAATGGATCCGCAAGATCCCCTCCAACAGTTGGCTGGTGGAAGGCAGTGAGTGGGTGGAGCTGGACGAACGACTGGGGCGCCGCGAGACGGAGATGCTGCTGGTCAAGAAGTACGCCTCGTGTTTCTTCGGCACCGACCTGGCGGCCCGGCTAGTGTCGCGGGGCGTGGACACGGTGATCCTCCTCGGATGCACGACCAGCGGATGCATCCGCGCCACCGCTGTGGACGCGTGTTCCTACGGGTTCCACACGGTCGTCGTGGAGGAGGGCGTGGGAGACAGGGCAGAACTGCCACACCTAGCCAGCCTCTTCGACATCGACAACAAGTACGGTGACGTCGTGACTCTGGAGGACGCCAGCGCCTACCTCCAGCATGTCCGCGAGTAGAGACGTCGTATACGGGCCCCTGTGGCGTGAGCTCATCGACCAGTGCGTCGACGGAGTCCCGAGGACGCCTGCGCGCATGAGCTGCCACCACAGGGAAACACATGGCCTCCGTCAATCGTGACAGGGTCCTGAGTGCGTTGGCCATCATCTTGTTCAGTTTCGCGCTGGGCACTCTGTCCATCATCGTTCCCCTACTGGGCATGCATGCGGGCTACACCCCCAGCGCGATCGGGTTGCTGGTCGCCATCGCTGCTGTCGCGCAGCTGATCACCCGCCTGTACATGGGCGCCTTGATGCGCCGGATTCCGGACAAATCTTTCCTCGTGGGATCCGGGGTGATGATCGCGGTCTCGTGCGCCCTGCTGGCGCTCCCCCCCGTGTTCGTGGTTTTTGTGGCGTCCCAGTTGGTGCAGGGGGCGGCCCGGGCGTTCTTCTGGACCAGTAGTCAGACCCACGCCGTTCGCACGTCCGCCGCACCGGTCAGTGGACTGCGGGATGTCAATCTGGCGGCGGGGGTCGGTGCGTTTCTCGGCCCCGCGGTGGCCGGATATCTCTGGGAGATCTCGGTGCAACTGCCGCTCATGGTGGGGGTCGTCGCAGGGTCCGTCGCCGTCGTCCCCGCGGCCTTGTTGATCAAGTTTCCCCCGTTCACAGCCAAGCCTTCTTCGCCCACGGGCAGGGACGTCCGCCTGTGGCGGCGACCCGGTGTCAACGCGGCCTGCTGGATGAACACGAGCGCAGGGGCCTGGAAAAGCCTTCTGGACTCATACGTCCCTCTCGCCCTGTCCCTGGCAGGCCAGCCAGCTGCAGTCATCGGCATTCTCCTGTCCCTGGCCAACGCCACCGTTCTCGCCGGTAGCACCCTCAGCGGGTGGGTTCGCAACCGGGGCGTCAGAGCGTCTCTTGTCATCGGCGTGCTAACGACAGGGCTGGGACTGGCCGCAGTAGGACCGTTCGCCGGTCTGACCGCACCGGTGGCCGTCGCCCTGGCTGTTTCCGGCATCGGCGCCGGGATCCTGCAGACCGTCGGTCCGGCCATCGCAGCAGAAAAGGTGCACCCAGAAGAACGCGGAGACGCCCTCGCACTGACGGGCACCTTCCGCGCCACAGCGCTCCTTCTCTCACCGCTGGCCATGGCAGGGCTGGTCACCCTCGCCCCGGTGACGGCCGCCCTGTTTGCCGCAGGGCTCCTCATCACCACCCCGGCCGCAACCACCTGGAGGGCAAACAGAGATGTCACCTGACCAACACAGACCCCGAGACTCGCACTGTGTACCTCCGATGACAGGAAAAAGACGTTTCGAAGAAAGGCTGTCCATGACGACGGAAACCTATCCGAGCAATGAGTCCGCAACGGCCCCGAGGCTGCACCTTCGGCACGGGCACAGCATCCCGCACCTGGGTCTGGGCACCTGGCCGCTGGTGGGGGAAGAATGCGAAACGGCCGTCCGCTACGCCGTTCGAAGCGGCTACCGGCTCATCGACACCGCGTTCCAGTACCGCAACGAAGACGCGGTAGGACGTGGTATCCGCACGGCCGGCGTCCCCCGAGAAGAGCTGTTCGTCTCCAGCAAGTTCAACAAGGAGTCCCACAGCGTCGATGGCGTCCAGAGAGCCTACGACCGCAGCCTCCACACCCTCGGTCTCGACTACCTGGACATGTTCATGTGCCACTGGCCCGTGCCGGCCCTGGACCAGTATCCCGAGGCTTGGAAAGGCCTCGTTAAGCTCCTGGACGAAGGCCGCGTCAAAGCGATCGGCGTCTCCAACTTCAAGCCGAACCATCTGGAGAAGATCGTCGCCGCCACCGGCGTGGTTCCCGACGTGAACCAGATCCAGCTCAGTCCCGATCTCGCGCGGCTACCCCCACGGGCCGTGCACCAGGACTTGGGCATCACTACCGAGGCCTGGAGCCCTATCGGCCGCGAATCGGGACTGCGTGACCACCCGATCGTGGCGGAGATCGCCCAAAGGGCGGCGAAGACTCCGGCGCAGGTCCTGCTTCGCTGGCACGTCCAGCAAGGAATCGTCCCGATCCCGCAGGCCGCCAAACCCGAATGGCTGGTCGAGAACATCTCGGTGTTCGACTTCTTTCTGACGGCCGAGGACATGGAAGCTCTGGCTGGACTGGACCGCGGAGAAAACGCCGCCCGCGACTCCGACGCCCCCGAGAACGGCCACTGACTCCTACCACGCCTTCCCTCATCCGACACAAAGAGGGGTCGAGGGTTGACGCAGATCACAAAATGCGGGACTCTCTTCCTAACAGAGTAGACCTCTGCCCTGCAGACTAACTGCTCGCAGATCGACAAGGAGCTCTCCCATGGCTGACCACAACGGTGTCCTCGAGGACGTACGGCGGGGCATGATCCCTGCCCACATCTACAACGACAAAGAGATCTTCGAACTCGAGAAGGAACGTCTCTTCAACCGCAGCTGGATGTTCGTCGCCCACGAATCGGAGGTCCCCGAGGCCGGCGACTACGTGGTCCGCAGGGTCCTCGAAGACTCGTTCATCATCTCCCGGGACGAAAAGGGCCAGGTCCGGGCCCTGTTCAACATGTGCCTTCACCGCGGCATGCAGGTTTGCCGGGCGGAGATGGGTAATGCCTCCCACTTCCGTTGCCCCTACCACGGCTGGTCGTACCGCAACGACGGGCGCATCGTCGGGCTGCCCTTCCACAAGGAGGCCTACGGCGGGGAGGAAGGCTTCAAAAAGAAGGGCCAGACCCTGCTGCCGGCTCCCTCGCTGGCCACGTACAACGGTCTGATATTCATCAGCATGGACCCGGACGCTGAGCCCTTGGAGGACTTCCTGGGGGACTTCAAGTTCTACCTGGACTACTACACGAAGCAGAGCGCGGACGGCATCGAGCTGCGCGGCCCGCAGCGTTGGCGGGTCAAGGCCAACTGGAAAATCGGGGCCGAGAACTTCGCTGGGGACATGTACCACACGCCCCAGACCCACACCTCGGTGGTGGAGATCGGACTCTTCCGCGAGCCCAAGGCGGAGAAGCGCAAGGACGGCACCACGTACTGGGCCGGCAACGGTGGCGGCACCACCTACAAGCTGCCCGAAGGTGGTCTGGAGGAGCGCCTGCGCTACGTGGGCTACCCCGACGAGATGATCGCCCGGATGAAGGAGCAGTGGACCCAGGAGCAGCTCGACGTGGTGGGCAAGGACGGGTTCATGGTTTCGGCGGCATCACTGTTCCCAAACATGAGCTTCGTCCACAATTGGCCGCGGGTCGAGGAGGACTCCGACGAGGTGCTCCCCTTCATCTCCATCCGCATGTGGCAGCCGATCAGCGAGAACGAGACTGAGATCCTCTCGTGGTTCGCCGTTGACAAGAACGCGCCGGAGGAGTTCAAAGCGCTCTCCTACAAGGCGTATCTCATGTGCTTCGGCAGCGGTGGCATGTTCGAGCAGGACGACGTCGAGAACTGGGTGTCCCTGACCAACACCGCCGCTGGGTCCATGGCACGGCGCCTGTTGCTCAACAGTCGGATGGGCATGCTGGAGAACGGGCAGAACGTGGTCGAGGCCCTGTCCCCAGAGGAATACTCGGGGCCCGGCTCCACCCGTATCGGCTACAGCGAGTACAACCAGCGAGAGTTGCTGCGCCGGTGGGCCGATCACCTCGAGCATCCGGTAGAAGCCGCAGCGCAGGTGCACGTGGGCTCGGATCCGGTGCAGGCGCCTCCGGCCGCGGGATCGGGGCCCGCCCGTCCGGCCAGCGGCAGCGCAGAGATCGTGCCCGCAGCAACCCTTCACGAGGAGGCCTGATCATGAGTGTCGGAACGGCACACGAGAACGAGGACTTGACGCTGTCCGAGCAGTCGGCGCTGGGAGCCCACGCGCCGCGTACTCAGCGGACGGGACAGACCCTGCCTTTCAACGATGAACTGCACCTTGAGGCGCACCGTTGGCTGGTCGATGAGGCGTACCTGCTGGACGCCCAAGACTACGACGAGTGGCTGTCCAGGATTGCCGATGACGTGCACTACCTCATGCCCGTCCGCGTAACCACCGCCCTGGGCGCCGGTTACACCACCTCACCGGGGATGGCGCACTGGGACGAGAACAAGTACTCGCTCAGCCGCCGGGTGGCCCGCTTCGCCACCGAGCACGCGTGGACCGAAGATCCGCCGTCGCGGCTGCGCCACTACATCACCAACGTGCGCACCTTCCGCACCCCCGACCCGCAAGAAATCATCGTGGACTCGGCGGTCCTTCTCTTCCGCAGCCGTGGTGACGTCGGGGAGTCCGCCACTGTATCGGCAGGACGGGAGGACCTCCTTCGCCGTACCGCATCCGGATCCGGGTGGGAGCTGGCCCGTCGCACCATCATGGTCGACGAGTCGGTCATCCGCATGCAAAACCTGGCGATCTTCCTATGAAACTGGAATGGGAAGGCGAGGAAGAAGACCGCCTCGCGGCGATCCAGGCCACCGAGGAACGCCGCCGGCTCGAAGAACACGTCACCGGTAAGCCGATCGTGATCGCCAACGAGTTCTCCGAGGTTCAGGTCACCCGCATCGAGACCCGCAACGGTTCACGGCTGATGATCAAGTCCCCGCGTTCGGGCCAGTGGGTCACGCTCTGCCCGCTGGAACTGGAGTCCTTGACCTGGCAGGCCCCGGCCACGTTCTCGGCCATGATCGGTCACCCTTTCGGGCCGCTCGTGACCGAAGACGAATAGACACTCTCAACTACCAGAGCACCCCCGCCTCACAAAGGAATGTGACCATGCCTGTAGTCAAAGCTGACTTGGAAGCCTGTCAGGGGTATGCAAACTGCATCGTCGGAGCCTCTGACTACTTCGACCTGGACGACGACGGGGTCGTCGTGCTGCTCAAGACCGAGGTCCCCGAGGCCGACCGCGCCCGCGTCACCGAGGCCGCCCGCAGCTGCCCAGTCTCCGCACTGGTGGTGGAGGACGAATGAGCCCGGTCACCGTCATCGTCGGGGCATCCATCGCCGGGGTGCGCACTGCGCAGTCGCTCCGACTGGAAGGATACGAGGGGGAGATCGTCCTCGTCGGGGAGGAAACGGAACTTCCCTACGACAAGCCGCCCCTGTCGAAATCCGTCCTGGCTGGCACGACCGATGAGGACTCCATCCGGCTGCTGACCCAGGAGCAGGCCGATGCCGACTCCATCCGCCTGCTCCTGGGTCACCGCGCCGTCGGCCTGGATGTCGCCGAGAACCTGCTGAAGCTGGAGGGGTACGAGCCCCTCCATTACGACCATCTGGTCATCGCCACCGGAGCTTCTCCGCGTCCCTCGCCCTGGGGCAGCCCCCCCGGGATCCACGTGCTGCGCACGCTCCAGGACGCCCGCGAACTACGTGGGGACCTTCTTCGGGGCGGGGCACTGGCCGTCATCGGCGGAGGATTCATCGGCGCCGAAGCGGCAGCCACCGCCCGTGGCCTGGGATTGGAGGTCACCATCATCGACCCTGTTCCCGTGCCCATGAGCCGCATCTTCAATCCTGAGATCGGCCAGTGGTTCGCAGACCTGCACCTGGACAACGGGGTCAACACCATGTTCGGCACTGGTGTAGAAGCCATCGAGGGTGAGGAGGGCAACTTCTCCGTCCACCTGACCAACGGTGAGAGCGTCCAGGCGGCCACCGTGCTGGTCGGCATCGGGGTCATCCCCAACGACGCTTGGCTCAGCGCCTCCGGCCTGCTCGTGGACAACGGGGTCGTGCTCAACGAGTACTGCCAAGCCGTCGACGCGGCAAACGTGTACGCGGTCGGCGACGTGGCCCGGTGGCGCCACCAAAAGCACGGCGAGGATGTCAGGATCGAGCACTGGACCAACGCGGTGGAACAGGCCACGTGCGTTGCCTACAACATCACTCACCCCAATCAGCCGCGCGCCTACACACCCATCGAATACGTGTGGAGCGACCAGCACGACTGGAAGATCCAGGTTGTGGGTCGCGTCGGAGGCAATGTCGACCACGTGCTCATCGGGCATCCTGAAGTCCACGGCCGGTTCGTCGCCCTCTACACCACCGACGGCAGCACCGTCCGGGGCGCAGCCATCGTGAACTGGCCCAAGGCTCTCCTCGCCTGCCGGCTGGGCATGGCCAAAAGTACGACCGTGCAGGAGCTGCGCGCCAAGCTCGAACCCCAGTTGGAGCCGCAACCCACGGGAGCGTCATGACGCCCGGGAACTCGTTGCCCCAGACCGAGAGCGCCGCGCGGAAAGACATCGCCCTCGCCTGTCGGGTCCTGGCCCATCGAGGTCTGGCCGAGGGGATCCTGGGCCACATCAGCCTGAGGATCACCGACAGCACATTGCTGGTGCGCTGTCGGGGCCCGCACGAGCGAGGCTTGGCGTATACGCAAGCCGAGGACATTCGCATGGTAGATCTCGATGGGAATCCCGCCGCCGATGGTGAGCTCGAGGGCGGATATACGGTCCCCAACGAACTGCCGCTGCACACCGAGCTCTTCCGGCGCCGCCCGGACGTCCGGGCTGTCGTGCACGCCCATCCCCCGCGAGTGGTCGCCGCCGACCTAGCAGGGCTCGCAGTACGCCCCATCGTAGGGGCATACGACATCCCCGGAACCCGCCTCGCCGCCAACGGGGTACCCGTCTATCCCCGCGGAGTGCTCATCCGCAACCGTCAGCTCGCCGCCGAAATGGCCGATGCCATGGAAACCAAACCCGTTGTGGTGCTGCGGGGCCACGGCCTCACCAGCGCGGCCGAAACCGTCGAGCAAGCAGTTCTCCAGGCCATCAGCGTGGACAGCCTGGCGGGGCTGGCACTGCAGGTGACCTCCGCCGGTGGACACCTCGTCGACCTGCCCGATGCCGACATGGCCGAACTGCCCGACCTCGGAGGAGCATTCAACACCGGGACTGCCTGGAGACACGAAATCGCACGACTTGGTGAGCACAGTTGACGATCGGCACCATAGCTGGGCTGGCAGCGAAACCCCAGCTCAGTACCATAAAGCCCATGTCCACACCACAGACGAAGGACAACTCCAGGTACGGCCCACCTCCGCAGTACCCCATCGAATCCGTCGACAACGCACTCCGGTTGTTGCTGCTCTTCGAGACTCGGCCAAGCATCCGGCTCACCGATGCCAGCAAGTACCTCGGAGTGGCATCATCCACGGCTCATCGCCTCATGGGGATGCTCCTCTACCGCGGTTTCGTACGGCAGAACCCCCAGACCAAAGCATACGAACCCGGACAAGCACTTAGCTCCATCGCTTTCGCCATACGGCGCCACGTCGACATCGGGACCCTCGTTCGCCCAGCGATGGAGAGGATATTCGAGGCAACCGGAGAGACGGTGCACTTTGCCGAACTCAAAGGTTCGAATACACACTTCCTCGAGGCCATCGAGAGCCAACGCGCCGTCCGCGTCGCCTCACGTCAGGGCGCGATGCTTCCGGCCAACTGCACCGCAACGGGCAAAGCAATGCTGAGCCTCCTTACCACGGAACAATTGCACGCCCTGTACCCACATGAAGAGCTCCCGGGGCTCACCAAGGGATCCATCACCTCCCGTTCCGATCTGGAGCGTGCCCTCGAAACAATCCGGCAAACCGGATACTCCACGAGCCAGGAAGAAAGCGAAGACGGCGTCATGTCAGTCGCTGTTCCCCTCACCAGCCCGAGCGGCAAGTACTACGGGATCAACGTATCCGTGCCCGCCCACCGCATGACTGAACAACTCCGCACAGAACTCGGGGTCATGCTCGAGACAGCCGCCAAAGACATCCACGGCTTGCTCGTTTAGGGATCTCGATGGGGGACGCTGGGGTTCGTGGACAGGACCGCTTCAGCTCAGCGGCCATTCCAGAGAGTCGATTTTCCGTAGTCGGTGCCCGAAGAAGAAGGAGATGACCACGGCAACGGTTGCCATAATGGCGAGCATCGCCCAGGTCAGTGTCGAGTTACCGAGGCTGAGAACCACCCCGGTGAGCACGGGACCGATGGTATTGCCGATGTACGTGCCGGTCTGGACGATGCCGGTGGCCGCCGCGGTGGCCCCAGGTGCCATGTGTGAGATGAGGAAGTGCACCAGACCCGGCCACCCCCACCCCAGGCCCGCCGCGAGCAGGACACCTACCACGTAGCTCCAGGTGGTGGGGATCGCCATGAGTGAAAGTCCGACGGCACAGACTATGAGTGCTGTCTGGATCAGAGAAAGAGCCGACACGCCGCCTCGGTCGACGACCCCGCCGATCACGATACGGGTCGCGGCTCCTAAGGCGCTGCCGACGGCCAGAAGCACACCAGCCGGGCCGACTGTAATCCCCCGCTCCAGCGAGCCGATCACGGCAAAGGCCACGGCGGAAGTGACGGCACCGCCCGCGAACATCGTCATCGCGGCCATTAACACCAACGCCGAACGCAACTGAGGATCCCATTGCCCCGCCGGCCGAGTCGCGCCCATGGCGGCAGGCATGGTCCGGGTCAGGGTCACAGGAACCAGTACGAGCACGCCCAGGACGGCCATCAGCAGAAAGGCCACGGGCCAGCCCAGAATCAACGCCACCAGAGGGACCGAGACGCCGGCGACCAGCCCCGCCAGAGGGACCGCGGCCTGTTTCACCCCGAAGGCCAGCCCGCGCGAAGAGGCTGGGATGTGCGTGACGAGCAAGTGGTTGGAGGAAGGGTGCCCCAGACCGTTCCCGAGTCCCCCCAGGCATGCCCACACAATCAGCCACGGCCACGCAGGAATCCAGGACGCGCTGCCGGTGAGGCTTAGTATCGCCAGCAGCAAGGCGGTGATGCCCATGCCTTTCTCGCTAAGCACACGACCAATCACACCGGTGCACGCGGAGGTGAGGGCGGCCGCGACCCAGTAGACCCCCACGGCCAGGCCGACCCCGTAGGCCGGGACACCGATTGTTGCGGTGATCTCCGTGGCCAGCGCCCCGAGAAGAAACACCGGCATGTTTGTCAGAACGGTCACCAGCACG
Source organism: Pleodorina starrii (assembly GCA_030267565.1). Lineage (NCBI taxonomy): Eukaryota > Viridiplantae > Chlorophyta > Chlorophyceae > Chlamydomonadales > Volvocaceae > Pleodorina > Pleodorina starrii. The sequence continues at coordinate 62,388 of BRXU01000066.1, read as the reverse complement.
GCCACAGCCACAGCGGCGGATCCACGGCCCGGACGTCTCACGCGCTGCGGCCTGCCACCGAGGCATCCGATATCGTTTCGGTCTCCGGCATCCTGCGCCTACGCGCCCGGGGGCATGGCGGTAAAAAATTCATGGCTGGTTTTCCTGCCCTTCCAGGCCTTGGCTATGGTGCAAGCGAGGCCGCTTCCGCAGATGATGCTGCCTGCTGTATTGGCATCTCCGGACCCTACCGAATTCATGTCGCTTTGACGGCCCTCGGTCACCGAAGCCCTTCGGCAACGTAGATGAGCACGGTGTCGACGACGGGCATGGCCCTGCCTACAACCACGCACCCAGGCCATGCAGGCGCGCTGCCAGCATTTCAGATATCCGCCACCTCCAGCGCAACGCGGTCCGCCGCTAACCGGGCCATATGTAAAGGATTGCTTGCTGATCCCCTACCAACCTTCAAACCGGGTCAGGCCGCCCTCCGGCCGCTTCGGGGGTCCCGGAGCCGTGGCCTGCGTGATGGTGGCTGTTGTCGCCGCTGTGCTCGCGGGCCAGGTAGTTCTCGATGTCGAAGAGATTGTCCTCGCGGGCGGCAATGTTCACCAGGGTGGTCATGGAGACGACCTCCTCGACCTGCTCCTTGAGGAACCAGAGCATGAACTGCTCCCCCAGCGCGTCCCCCTCGGCTCGGGCGGCGGCGAACAGCGCCTTGATCTGCTCGGTGACCTCCTGCTCCTGGGACAGCGCCAGGGCGAGGGGCTCACGGACGTCGGCGAAGTCGTTGCGCACCTCCCCGACCCCCGGGACGGTCAGGGGCAGGTCCCGGTCCAGGATGTACTGGACGATCATCATGGCGTGGTTGCGCTCCTCCAGGGACTGCCGGCAGAAGTGCCGGGCCAGCTGGGGCAGATCCTGGCCGTCGAACCAGACCGCCACGGCGATGTACTGGTGGGAGGCGGCGAACTCGTGGCCGACCTGGCGGGTGAGCAGCTCGTCGAAAGTCTCGGCGGCCATCGGTTCCTCCTCGGGCTGGCGCGTCGCAGGCGAATCGACCAGTACATCCGAGGGCTTGGTGCTGTTGAAACACATAGGCTCGTAGGGTTCCACGACGTGACACCGTGACATCGCTGTTCAACATCAATCAATCGCCCTTGAAGGAGTGCGCTGGTGGCACCAACTCCACAGGTTTTCATGTCCTACTCCCATGACGATGAGGCGCACAAAGCATGGGTTCTCACTCTCGCTTCTCGCTTAATGGGCGACGGCGTTTTTGTGCACCTTGACCAGTGGGACATGCAGTTGGGCGACAACCTTCAAAAGTTCATGGAGTCAGGGCTGTCAGAATCGCAACGAGTCATAGTGATTTCGTCGGAAAAGTATGTGGAGAAGGCAAACGGCCGGCACGGAGGAGCGGGCTTCGAGACCAACATCTTGTCCGCTGACATGATGTCTGAAGACGTTCCCCGCAACCGCGTCATCCCCATCATCCGTAACAACGAATCAGCGGGATCTCGTGTGCCCATGTTCCTCAAAGGCGTCCTGTTCGTGGATATGAGGAACAACAGTGACTTCGAGGCAAAGTACGAAGAGCTACTTCGAACCATCCACGGCGTCCCTAAGAGCACCAGGCCCCCACTGGGTCACAATCCATTTGATGCCGAAGATAGGGAGCTGTACGTCCCGCCATCTATGAGTCCTAACCGATATGTATCACCGTCCCCCAGCGGTACGGTCTCATTCCCTTATGGGAACAACAGTGGCGACTATGAATTAGGGAATGGCGACTACACTTTCAAGACCCATTGGTCGGCATACGCCCCGGGCGCGATCTACGCGCTCCGTGGACAGTGCTTTTCCGTAGCACTAGCTCCAGGAGTGAGTGCGTTCGAGGATCTAGGTGACCCCTTTTCGTATGACGCCTCTTCCAAACACCGCGTGGCATCGGAAGGTGATGCGGTGATCTACCGCAACAAAAGTGACTACTTTGCCACTCTACTCATACGGAAGGTCACTACTAGGAGGAGTGGGAGTACAGAAGATGCAACTCTGGAGTTCGATTATCGAATCCAGACCGCCCGCCCCGGAAATAGCGAGGAATGGAGCTGACCTAGGGATCACAATGCAATTTTTTAATTAGAAGGCGTGGTCCTTCTGTTCTCGAATATTGTCTAAATACTCCCAACAACGCTCGTTAATCGACAAAGCGTATATTTTGTCGAAAGAACTAAACATTTTTACTCCTTGGCGCTTATGCATGTATTTTTTGCGTTCAGCGCATTATCACCTATACGCGCATTGCGCTCACGCATCCCCCGCGGCATCTTTGGCTCATCGACCATAAGCCAGTATCCGAACCGCAGATCGTCCTGGTAGGCGCTGAACAGGGCGTTTGCTCGATACTCCTCAACCAACTCGAAATCGATGACAGAGTCGCCAGTCGCCAGTCGTAGGGCTGATGGGCGAGCATGAGTACTCGGCCCGTCACCTATCCGTGCTTCGGTCTCGTCCCTTGCAAATCCACGTTTTTGCCACGCTGCCCGAAGGACTGACGTAACCGACAGTATGGTGTTGAGCATGAGTGAAGGACGCACACACATCACTGACTGGGAACCGCCCACGGACATCCTTCCCACTGTGGAGCAAGCAAGTCAGGCCATCGTCATGTTACCGACTTCGCGGGATCAGCATGACAGATGGATGTTCGACGACGAGCTGGTCACCTTACCTAAAATGGCCCAACGCGACGGGGCGCGTATCGAATTCGCGCAGCTGGGTGAGGAGCCCCAGTTCCTCACCCAGCATGACATGGGCCCTGAAATTCTCATGGTCGCATTGGCCCTCGCCGGACCGATCAACGACTGGATTATCTTTGGCGTCCAATACGCGCTCGACCACAAGATCAAGCAACGAGGCTACGACCAGCACTCAGAGAACGCGCCCCAGATCGAGCTAGACATCGCCCATCTCAAGGTCGGCAGGACCAAGGTCAAGGGCCTGAAAATCAAAGGATTCAAGGAGGACGTCATTGACACGCTCCGATCCCTGGAAGACCTTTAATCATGGACTGGGCAGGCATGGCCTTGCGGTGGGGCACTGTCCCGCCGGCCCAGGGGCCTCTCCGGAACACCTACCTCAAGGAGCACGGGGCACAAAGCCTCCGCCTGGCCAAGAAAGAATACCGTCGAGCAAGAAGAATTTTGGAGCGTTCCGGCGCTAAGGACCTGCCCATCGGTACTGTTGGACTGGGGTCAGAACCGTCTTCCTACTCCAAGAATGACCTGGACATGGCCTCCTCGCACATCAGAAGGCAATGGAAGAATGCCCTGCGCCGAGTCAAACCTCCTGCAGTCACCCGGGCAGGAGAAGCTGCACGCACAGCGCTCAACAACGCTGTCGAGGCGTTGAACTACCTCGAGGACAGCCCCAGTCGGGAGGACGCTCATCAGTGGGTACACATCACCGGTGTGCTCAACGCCGCCGTCGGCGGATGCTCGCTATATCTAAAGCAAGAAAAAGTGTGGACTGATTGCCCGGTGCGCATCGCCCATCTCCGCGTCGGTCTCTCGCCAGGATTGGCAACTCGTCGAATGTGTTCAATCTGTAACGAGTCGGCGACACAGTGCGAGCATTATCCTGATGAACTCTATGAAGTCGTCGCACACCGAGACGCTCGTGGCGCATGCACGATATGCGACAAGCCGAACTGTGACCACACGGCAGGCCAGGCATACCTCACGTATCCCCGTGCGGTGATCCAACCGGTTGGCCCAGTACCTGAAATTAGCCTCGTTCGCCGCCCTCGACAGCCACTTGCCCGTATATCTGAATTTAGCCTGGATGCAGACCCACGCGGGGAGCTGGCGGAATCCGTACGAGCACACTCCGTTCCCTGCCTGTGGTGTTGGGGGGCGTGTCCGGGTCTTATCGAGATTCCAGATGGAGCAATAGGCAGGCCCCAAATTCAGCTGGCGTTGCAGATGGTCTTCTGACGCGAAAGCGCGAGCCCATAGACCAGGAGTTAACCGAAATTCCGCTCTTCCATCCTGCGGGGCATTTAGACTTTTTGGGGTCGGTTAATACCCATCCTTAATGCAGGACGTATATGACTATTGGATTTGGAGGGGCCGTGGGTGTCTTCGACACGTCTTAGAATCGGCGGTATGGGGTCGCTAGCTGTGATGTCCAGGGAGGTTGGTCAGGCGGGTGACCGGTGGCTGGCCTCCAAGTGCGGAGTGGGCTCGATGATGATTGTAGAAGTGCAGCCAGCCCGGTAGGGCATCGTCGCGCTCTGCCGTGGAGGGGTAGAACCGGGCGTAGGCCCAGCCGTCGGCCAGGGTGCGGTGGAAGCGTTCGATCTTGCCGTTGGTCTGGGGCCGGTAGGGGCGGGTGCGTTTGGTCTTGATGCTCAGCTCGGCGCAGGCCTGGGCCCAGGCATGGGAGCGGTAGCAGGACCCGTTGTCCGAGAGCACCCGCTCCACGGTGACGCCCTGGTCGGCGAACCACGCCCTGGCTCGGCGCAGCACCCCGATCGCGGTGGCAGCCTTCTCATCGGTGCAGATCTCCGCGTACGCCATCCGGGAGTGGTCATCGATCACGGTATGCACGAAGGCGGTCCCGATCAGGGGGCCACGTACTGGGCCTTTGCGGCGTTGAGTATCGGTGGTGGCGCGGTTGCGGTCGCCTTGCTGCTTACCGAGGTAGCGCCAGCCACCTCCGTCGGGGATGTTGCCGAACTTGGTGACGTCGACGTGGATCAGTGATCCGGGATGGTCGTGTTCGTAGCGGCGCAGAGGTTCGCCGGTGACCCGGTCGATGCGGGAGAGCCGGTTGATCCGGCAACGCACCAGCACCGCATGCACGGTCGAGGCCGGCATTCCGAGTCGGCCGGCGATCTGCACTGGGCCCAGCCGGTGTCGCCACCGCAGGGCCACGATCCTCCGGACCACCCCGGGGGCGGTCTTGGTCGGGCTGGTGCGCGGGCGAGAGCTGCGATCAGCCATCCCGGCTTGGCCTTCGGCTCGGTAGCGGTCGGCCCATTTCTTGGCCGTGCGGGCAGAGACCATGAACATCTTGGCCGCCGCGGCGTAGGTCCACTGGTCCTCGACGATCAGCCGGGCCAGGCGTAGGCGTGTACGAGGGGTCAGGACGGCGTTAACGTGGGACATGAAGGCCTCCGGTGGGTGAAGCGGTGAACTAGACAGCTCCACTTCACTACCGGAGGCCTTCCCGTGTCAGCCCGACTCACCGCCTTGCGGCGGGACAACCTCCCTGGACATCACAGCTAGCTAGCCCTTCCCGATTCAAGCGTCGGGTTTTTGTTCCTGATTCGCGTCGTCGGAGTGACCGAGTGGCCGTTTGCTCCTGAAGTCCTCGGAAGCTGCCGCCCAGTCCTCGGGGTGAGATACCGGCAACAGACGGCGCTGCTGTTCGTGGGTGCTGTCGTATGGGGTGACTGCTGCTAGCTTCATCCGGCTGTGGTCGCGAATCAGTAGCATTTCAACAACCTGCGCGGCACTCTGGAGGTCTTCGGCGATGGTCCCAGCGTTAATGCTCGTGGGCGACAGGACGGCGCCGTTACTGTCGCGGTCGACGTAGAAACCACGCTTCTTGGAATTGTTCGCCTCATCCGCGGCAGCCACAGCTTCCTGCTTCCTTCGTTCCCGGGCTTCCTCCCAGGATTCAGCGTCCTGCCAATCGCCCGACGTCGCGGTGTAGTCGCCCCAGAAGGACGCGAGCTCGTCGCCGAATACGACGGCTTCCAGGTACTTCTTCGTGTGGTCGCGTCCGTACTGCTTGAGCGCACTCACAACGAGGGGCGTATTGTCACCTTCACTCCAAGCCTGTTGGAAGGCCTCGTAGATCCACAGCGCCTTGCCCAGCTCTTCCTGCGCCAAAACGGTAAGCGACCTGGCGCGTCCGTATGACTCGGCGGCGAGTAAGACGTGGGCATCCGAAATCAGGGCGGATGCGTTATCCACCAACGCCTTCCAGAACTTCCGCGCTTCTACGGGACTCATCTCGGTCATGCTCCCAGTGTCGCTCAGTGGCCCGACAGGACTACGGCTCGGATGCAACCCTGCTGGCGGCAGTGGGGATGCAGCACCTTCGGGAGCAGTGACTCCACGAGGGCTTATCCCAAGTGCGGCACATGACGCACGTTGGAGGGCCTGCAACGAACCGAGCTGCGCCCGAGTGGGCCACTGGCAACCACGCCGGGTTGTCATGCCCGTTTACCCCGTGCGATGAAAAGCCCGCTCAAGTACGACATATGCATCATGGATTCCAGCAGCCCAAGCAACCTCAGATCGTCGTCGCTTGCGGCAGCTCCCGGATCCGCCGATAAAGCGTGGCTCTCGACATGCCGAGGTCGCGCGCCACCTGCGTGGCCGGCTCCCCGCCATCGATCAGCCGGAGGGCGTTGCGGATCTGGGAGTCAGTGAAGGTCTGGCGGCGCCCGCCGAGGTCCTTGCCGGCGGCCCGGCGCTTGGCCACCGAGTCGGTGATCCTCTCCCGTTTGATCTCGAGCTCCATCTGGGCCAGGGCGGCCATGACGGTGAAGACCATGGACCCCATCGGGGTGGCGGTGTCGACGTCTCCCCCACCCAAGTTCAGTACGCGCAAGCCGGCGTCTCTGCCCCGTAGCGCCTCGGCGAAAGCCAGCATGTTCTGCGTCGACCGGCCCAACCGGTCCAGCGTGGTGATCACCAGCGTGTCCCCCGGCTCGAGCGCAGCTACCGCACGGTCGAACTGCGGACGGGAAGCACGGCCTCCAGACACTCCACTGTCCACGTAGATGTCATCGCGCCGCACGCCGGCGGCCTGGAGGTCAGACACTTGACGGTCTGCGTCCTGCTGCCGTGTCGACACTCGGGCGTACGCGATCAGCTTCCCCATGTCCACCCCATCTGTCTCGCAACTAACGTTGAGTCGCCGATTTTAGGGGTACAGATAAAGCACAAGGATGCGAGACACGCGCAACCGCGAAAACACGCGGACGCAATTTTCCCGGACGAGACGTCTCGCATCCCTTGGATTGAGAGAAGGGGGCTGGTGCACCGCTAGGGCATGTCTCTTTAATCGGGTGGACGGTTCTGCGACGCTGGAAGCATGTCCCGTACGACTGTGCTGACCGATGAGCAGTGGGAGCGAATCCGGCCGCTGTTGCCGTCCTCGGAGGGCAAGAGAGGCCGGCCGTTCCGCGACGACCGCCCGGTGGTGGAGGGCATCATCTACCGCTACCGGTGCGGGATTGCCTGGCGCGATGTGCCTCAGCAGTTCGGTCCCTGGCAGACGGTGTGGAAGCGTCACCGCCGCTACAGCGCGGACGGAACCTGGGACAAGATACTGGCCGCGCTGCTGACCGAGGCGCAGAAGGTGCAGCTCATCGACTGGGCGGTGTCGGTGGACTCCACGATCAACCGGGCCCATCAGCACGCAACGAACTTCGCCCGCGCCACAGGGGGCGGGATCGAACTACACGAATCTCTCCGACGAGCCGGCTGATCACGCGGTGGGCCGCTCCCGGGGCGGGCTCTCGACCAAGATCCATTCCCTGGTCGACGGCACGGGCCGTCCCCTGGTGGTGCTCATCGGACCCGGCCAGGCCGGGGACGCCCCGATGTTCGGCCACCTGATGCGGCAACTGCGGGTGGCCCGCCACGGGCCGGGACGGCCCCGCACCCGCCCGGAACGGCTGCGGGCGGACAAGGCCTACTCCTCGAGGGCCATCCGGGCGCATCTGCGGGGCCGGGGCATCACCGCGGTGATTCCGGAAAGGAACGACCAGGCCGGGCACCGGGCCCGCCGCGGCGCCAAAGGCGGGAGGCCACCGTCCTTCGACGCCGAGGACTACAAGGGCCGCAACGTCGTCGAACGCTCCTTCAACGCCTTCAAGCAATGGCGAGGCCTCGCCACCCGCTACGACAAGCTCGCGCTGACTTACCGCGGCGGGGCCGTACTGCGCGCCGTCACCTTCTGGCTCAAGGCCCTATTGGGAGACATGCCCTAGGTCAACCTGCCACCTGTCGCTGCGACAGTCCCAACCGTGGGGCAGGTCAGAGCCAACCAAAGTCGGGGCAGCCCCATGTGGCTATAGGCTGTGGCATACCGCCATCCAGTCTGAAACGTCATCAGTGTCCAAAACGGACGTGACCGCTCGGTCCGAGCGTGTCGCCTGTAGCCACCCGCCGACGTTGGACAACCTCAGGCCATTGCATCCCGACACGGTCAACCGCACACATGACGGCCATGGCGACGGCTTGCCCCTCCCCCACCCCCGCAGCCGACCGCGGACATTCCCTGACTACGGGCGATCAGTCGGTCAAAATTGGATAACTAAGACGTGTCAGAGTCGATCCAGCCCTCCCTCGCCAAGATGCTGTCCGACCCGACCACCGCGACCCGCGCCAAGGAGACGTTCGAGGAGGTCGAAGCCCTCCTGGATCGCGACGATTACCTCAGCCACGCCCTGAGTACGACGACGAGGCCATGTTCGACTGTGCCAGCCCGGGCCGCGTCCATTACGCCTCCTGGGACGGTCAGCTGCGAGTCGCCGTCGAGCCCCTCGGTGAGAACCAGTTTGCCGTCGAGATGTTCAACGACGAGACCGGGGCCCGCTCTGAGGAAACCTACGGTGTCGCTGAGGCCGAGCACCTTGCCGGCGACCTGGCCGGATTCTAGGGCCATGACCGAGATTGACAGCCGTACCGCATTACGTTGTTGGGTTTAACCGGTTCATCATGTCCAACAGGGGCCACTACTGCATCGCGTCAGCTGTCTGATCGATGAGACTCGAACTCGATAGCGGCAGACGACAGCCTCTTGTTGTGCTGTGCAGTCTTGTCATGTTGTGCATGTGGCACAAGTCCGACGCACAAAGCAACGACGTCATGACCCCTCGAAGCTCACGGGCATAGCATAATCCTTGTTGTGTTAGTCATGTTTATCCCGTAGTACTGGTTCCACATGTTTGACTGCTCTAACCGCCTACCGGAGCCTGTGGTGTGTGTCGGCGCCCCAGAAGTCCCTTGTTGTGTTACCCATGTTTGCCATGTTCTACCCATAGGTCTAGCAGAGACTTCTATTGCTGATAGGTGTCGGGGTGGACCGTGTGGCGTCGGCCGCGTCGTTGCATAACGCATGGTGCAGAGTCTGCATGTAGTGCCAGGTTCAACGAGTCTCACCTGCTCGACCGCGTGAATCGGTCCAATCCACGCTCCATGTCGGGGTGCCATCAGGTGCTAGCCCGATAGCGCCGGTTCTACCTGGTGAACCGGCATAACGTGACAAGCTTTTCTGACCCAGGTGCGCCCCACGATCCGCTCGCCGCTGGCCGCGGCTCACACCGAGCAATGAGGAAGATTGTTGTGTTCAGTATGTTGAACATGTTTGACCCGTTGAAGCGTGTAAACCGGTTATGGTAATGGGCGACAGTCTTCCCCGAGTCACTGGCCGTACACCCGGCCGAGAGGGACATCCACGATGATCTACACCGTCGCCTTCCCCAAGGGCGGAACGACCAAGACCACCACCGCGGCCGAACTGATCTGGACACTGGCCCAGCGAAGTCGGCGAGTCCTAGCCGTCGACCTGGACATGCAGGGCACGCTGACGCAGCGCCTGGGCTTCACCGATGCCACGGAGTTCAACGGCACAGCCGCAGATGTGCTGACCGCCAGGATGACCATCGAAGAGGCTGCGACCGAGGCGCCTGACATCGAGGGCGTCGAGGTGCTGGTCGGCCAGCACGACCTATCTCTCGTCGATGTGAACAGTGTTGATGACCTCATCACCTCGCTACGGGACCTCCTGCCGGACGTGGCCGATCGCTACGACGACGTCGTGATCGACACCCCGCCGGCCATGAGCGACCTCAGCATTACCGGAATGGCAGCGGCGGAGTACCTCATCGCCCCTGTGGTGTGCGACGTGGAGGCGTATACGCAGGTCGACTACTTCGAGTCGGTGATCGAGAAGCGGCTGGCGCCGAGGATCAACAGGGGGCTGAAGATCGGCGCGATCATCCCCACGCGCTACGACGGCCGCCGTCTGCTGGACCGTGAGCTCGTACTGACGCTGCGCGAGGAGTACGGGGAGTCCACGAAGGTCACTGATCCGATCCGTGAGGGCATCGCAGCTCGTGATGCGACACGCTCGGCCATGCCGGTGGGCCAGTACGATCCCAAGTCGAATCCGGCTAAGGACTACGCGAGGGTGTTCGGCTCCCTGATCGGGGAGGCGTGACGATGCCGACCAAGCGCGTGAACAAGCTGGTGGGCAAGAAGACCCGCAACCAGGTGCGCGACGAAGCCCTGGAGCAGCAGCACCTGCGTGACGAGCAGCTTCTGGATGCCAGAGCCAACCAGCGCAGCAGCACCGCCGGCTCCAACGAGTCGGCTGACATCACGGTCTTCGAGCAGGCCGCCGAGACGCTGGCGAACGAGACCAAGCCGACGCCCGGACCCGTCATCTTGCCGGTGGAGGAGAGGACTCTAGTGCAGGCGGTGACCGCCGAGCCGGTGGGGGAAGGCTCCGATGAGGTGGTGGGGGAGTGGCCGGTGGCCGAGGTCTCGAAGCCGCGGTCCAGCGGGCAGGCCCTCGAAGACGCGCAGCAGCACGCCGAGCAGCCGGCGCGCGAGGACGCGGTCCCAGCTCAAGTGCCGGTTGGAGAGACCAGGCGACCGGAGCCTGCTACTCGAGAGCAGACCATAGATGTGGCGCCGACCGCGGAGCCAGTGGGGGAGGGGAGAGCCATGTCAGCACCCGCTATCCATCCGAGCGGGCTCGCCGTCGCAGACTCCGAGGCTGTCAGGGGCCTTGAGCGGTACTCGAATCCCTTGACGGGCCCGCGGGCCACCACCGTCCCGATCGGCGTCTCGTTCTCACGCACCTCCCTGGACCACGCTAAGCGGGCATACTCCTCCGACAAGCACCGGATCCCCGGCGGCGGGCCGACGTCCTTCGTCCGCTGGTTGCAGCGGGCGGTGCACCAGCACCTGGCCCTGAGCCTGGAGGAGCGGGAGACGGCGCTGGAGTCGGCTCCGCCGCCGGATGACGGCGGAAGGAAAATCTCCTACAACGTCGTGCTGCCCTACGACCTCCACCACCAGCTGATGGCCGAGCTTGACCGAGCCGAGATGGAAGGCTGGCAGGTGAACAAGTCAGCGTTCGTCCGCGAGGCGGTGGCCGTAGCGATCGGCCAGGCCCTGATCCGGGCGAACGTCACCCAGTTCCCGCCGCTGAAGGGCAAGCTCAAGCACGCCCGCTGACCGGCGCATGGTCGACTGGGTGATTAGGTGCAACATGTTGAACAGGTAGAACAGACAAAACACAACAACGCTCCCACGTAGGCTGACGGCCTCTCCCTTATGGAGATGGCAGGCCATAGGTCTTCGTGGTGGACGGTCCGGAGCCGCTTGGGAAGTGCTGGATCGCCAGGGGCATCTTGACCTTTGCGAGCTGCTGGCCGACCTCCTACAGCTCATCCCAGTCATAGTGCAACTCGGTGGCGTGTAGCACCAGGTCGCACCGGGCGACCCCCAGCGAACTGGTGAGCTCGGTGTCGGCGATGATGCCGCGGACCTCGACGAAGGTCCGGTGGGCGTCGAGCTGGATGGAGTAGTTCTCGAAGGTGGACGGGTGGAGGTCGACGTCGCGCTCGATGGCGGACGACTCACCCATCAGCACGACGTCTTTTCGCCAGCGGTGGACGTCGGCGGCGGTGGGCAGGGTGTGACGGTAGTGGGGGAGGGGCCATCTGCTGGGTACTCATGCCACTCACGTGTGCGGACACACATCCAGCGCACGTACGGCCCCGGGCCGGGCGACCAGGGCCAGGACGACGAGCACCGGGTCGGAGGCGTAGAGGCCGGCGTTGAGGAGCCCGTTGAGCTCGATCACCACCCGGCGGCCGTTCTCAGCGATGGCCAGGTTGATGATGCAGTCGGCCGATCTCCGGATTCTCGCCGGCCAGATCCGCGGCCATCGGTTGACTCGAAAAGCTAACCTGCCACCACTTGGGACACGCCAACGTTGACTGGGAAATTTGGAAGCTCATGCAGCGTGTTTCTGGAAACGATGCCGTTCGACTGACATACTTCCAACCATGACGACTATGCCTCGTACGCGCAGTCCCCGTGGCGGCCGCCCGTCCAAGGGCGAGCGGCAGAAGGTATCTGCGAACCTTCCCATTGACCGGTACAACCAGTTTTGGGACATCGTGGAGTCCCGCGGCACTACCGCCAATGACCTGGCAGTCGAAATTATTACCGACTGGCTGGACCGTACGGCCATGTCGTCAACGAAGCCCGAGCAGCAGACGATCAATCTGGAGGAACGACGTATCGCCTGATCCCATGACTGCATGAGAAAGGACCCGCCTTCCCAGACGGGTCCCTCTCAAAACAATTCTCGAAGCCGACCACCTGAGTCGCCAAACCTGTTGGTCTGCTTCGCATATAGCACCGGAGTGATTTCTTGCCCTATCACACCGGGGGTGCGTTACGTCCAGATTAGCACCCTGGGCCCCTGACGCCATACCCCCATGCCCAGACGAAGTCCTTGATCTGCTAGGAATCTTGCCTCCGAGGCAGGAGACGAGCCCGGCCAGCAGATGGATCACGCACCACCGCCTGACCTATTTCAGGGCCGGGTACACCAAACACCAGGCTTTGCCGAACAACGGTCAGTCCGTGGTCGAGTTCCCCTATGTCCAGATCAACCCGGCCGACAACATCAACTTTCTGGTGGTCGACGTGGACCGTTGCGACGCGCTCATGCTGCTGATGCATCCCGCCGTGCCACCGGCCACCTGGATCATCCACAAGCCCGAGTCTGGTCATGCCCAGGCAGGCTGGGCGATCGACCCGGTCTTCGTCGGTCGTGGTCACCGTCCCGGCCCGAAGCAGTACGCCGACTCGGTATTACGTTCCCTAACTCGGTTGGTCTACGGCGACGAGAACTTCACCCGATTCTTGGTTCAGAACCCATCTGCCCGCAACCCGGTGGGGGAGGTCTACTGGGGAAACAGGGCCACTCCGTGGCATCTGGGGGAGTTGATGGACCACATGAAGTCCTACGTCGATCCGTTTCACGACGAGATCCTCGACGGACCAGCCGTCTCAGCATGGCGACCCACCCCGGACAGAGCCAAGCAGACCCGAAAAGTGCAGCAGGCGATTGCCAACACCTCTGGGCGCAACTGCTCTTTGTTCCGTAAGACCTTGCGGTGGCTTTGGACCCGGTGGCTCGGGGAGGAGCGTGAGCCACACGAACCTGATGCACTGGCGTATGCCCGAACGCTCAATCGAGACCTCGAGCACCCGTTGCCGGACAAGGAAGTCCGGGAGCTGTCTGCCTCTGCGTGCCGTCAGGCACGCAAGGGCAACGGCCGACCGCGTACGTCTAGCCATGGAGGCAAAAGAAACCAGTTCCTATCACGGAAGGGCCGGGTGGGGGGCAAAGCCACCTCGGAGGCGAAGACTGAGGCAGCGGCAGCCAACGCGGCGACTGGGCGCACCGTGCGCTCTGCAATGACCGATGCGAAGGCGCTGAAGGCCCAGGCCCTTCACCTGGCGGGGGAATCGAAACAGGCGATCGCCGAGCTGATGCGAGCCTCCGTCAAGACGGTAGGCCGTTGGTTGGCTCGTGCGGTGGAGGATGTCGGGACCACCGCACCACCTGTAGCTTCAAGAATGTCCAGACGGGAGCAGCTCGGCGCTATGCCATCTGACCAGTCGGAAAGCGCCGACTGTCGGCGCTCTGCATCGATTCCTGCAGACACCGGTGCAGTCCCTGACTCTGCCGAAACGCCAGCTGAACCAACGCTGCGCATGGACAAAGTCGCCATTTATCGCAGCCCAGAAGTCCTGCCCTCTATCCGACCTTCAGAGCCGCGTGTCTGGGCCGCTCTTCAACGCGCAATCGGTCGACCTCCGCGAGCCCGACCTCATTGACGCGCTTGAAAGTGGTGAGGTCGGTTTCATGTTGAGCCGGATATGTCCGCCTGACGGGGAGTCACTTCAGTCTTGCGTAGACCATGCCGGTGACAGGCTCTGTGTTCCGGGGCTGGCTCAGCGGTTCTTCGACGGAGACCGCACCGCACCAGTGGGGAGAGGGACAGCATCCACGGCCGCCTCGTGATGGGCGGTCCGGGGCAGAGCGCGGCTGGCAGGCCCGGGATCCTCCAGGTGGCGGTAACCAGGGGTTGCCATAAATCAGCGGCGGTGGTGGGACCGACTCCGGGTCGGGGCGGGCCGGTCGGTGGAGTGGTCTCCGGCTTCCAGGAGGTGTTCGGCGCCGGCGAGAAGGGTGGCGGCGATCAGCAGGACACCGCCGTCGTTGCCCAGCAGCAGGTCCGAGTCCACGGCGATGGCCGAGCGCCTGGCCGCCAAATCGTTGATGACCCCGAGGGTGAACCCGGTTGCCGTGACTGTGGTCGGGGCGGTCTCGACCCGTTCCACGGCGGTGACCTCCACCTCGGGCAGCTCGTGGCCGCTGAGTCGGTAGTCGAGCAGGACCTGCTGGCCCAGGCTCAGCAGTGCTGGCACCAGGGCGGCAGGGGTGATCTTCACGTCCTCGGGCAGGGCCACGATTACCCGGGCGGTGGTACCGGCGGTGGTCTTCCGCAGCTGGGCTGCCACGGCGAAGGAGCCCACGACCGGGACCTCGCCCAGCACAGGATTGGGCGTGCTAACAGCACTCACGGGAACTCCATGGGGGAGGGGATGCGAACGGACCCAGGCTCTCACAGTGTCGCCTCGAGAAACCGGGGCGCGGTGGTCACCGGGCCCCCGTTTCGTCGTGCGCGCGGACTGTTACGGTCGCTCCAGCAAGTATCGAAAGCGATCGTCACCTCATCTGAGGAGGGTAACGGTCACGCTCATCAATCACCGCCAAGTGCACCGGGGGGTCGAGTGAGGAGGCCAGGCGTGCATCTGATAAGCCTCCCTTGGGCGGGGCTTTTGTTAGAGCTGGGGGACGCATTGGCCGGCGCCGAGCTTGGCCAGTCCGGCTCGGTCGCCGGCGGTGAGGGCGGTGTTGTGCTCAGTGCTCATCCCGTGCATGAGGTGGGTGGGGATCTCGACGTGGCCCAGGCCGAGCACGTGACCGAGTTCGTGCATGATCACGGCCCGGACAATCTCGGCTCCTGCAGGGTGCTGGAGTGTCTCTTGCAGGTCGGGGGCGTCGAGGGTCATGAGACCGGTGACGTAGGCGTGCGGGCTGTTGCCGACCTGCAGGGAGGTGCTACCGCCCTGGCCGGCGACCTCGCCGGCCAGGTCCGGGTATTCCGTAGGGGTGGACCAGGTGATGAGCACGGGCGCCCAGCGTTCACCGTAGCGCTCGGGCTGGTAGGGCTCCCGGTCTTGCCGGGGTGCTTCGGTGGTGGGTCCGTCGTCGAGGAACTGCAATCCCGTGGCCGTAGAGATCTCGGCGATGGCTTGTTCGAGCAGTTGCTGTCCACCGGCGGGGGCGCCGTCGGGGCGCACGACGTAGCGGATGGGGCGGCACGGGTCGTAGGCGACGGCCTGGTCACCGGGGCTCTGGGTGGCTAGCAGGCTGTACCCGCCGGTGTCGGGCACAACCGGGGGCGTCCCGAGGGGGTGGGCGGCTGAGTCCACCCCGGCCGGGGGGCCGTAGGCGTTGTCGGAGTCCGCCGGCACCGGGATGCGCCCATCAGTGGACGACCCTGGGGTGTTTAGATCGGCAGATCCCACGATGACGTCCCCCTCGGGCACCGGATGGACGGTGGTGATGTCGACCGGCGGTTCAGATGCGGCCTGCTCCGCGGGCCCGGAGGCGGGGCCGGGATCCTGTGGCGGCGGGGATGGTAGTGCCGAGGTGGAGGAGGCGCTGACGAGTCGCTCCTGGAGGTAGGGCAGCACGAGGTATCCACCGATCGCCGGGACTCCCACGACGAGCGTGAGCACCAGAAGGGTCATTCCCCATGAGGTCCGGCGGGGACTACGGTCCGACACCGGAGGCTCCCAGCGGCGCCAGCCCGAGACCGGCGTCTCCCGGTTCATGGTCCGGTCGGCCCGACGGCGGCGCCGATGTTGGCCGGCCGCAGCAGACCCGTTTTGTCGGCTCAGGGCCTCATCGATCACCCACTGTGGGGTGCGCCCGGAGGGGGACTTGGGCAGCGGCGGCAGGGGGTCGGGCAGGCCACGGTGGGGGGTCATGGGTGGTGTTTCCTGTGCTCGGTGGGGGAGGGGAAACCATCCAGCCGGTCGTCCCTGTGTGCTACTCGTCTTCGTGGCCGTTACTGATCACAACGCCACCGTCATGCGCCCACCAGTGCCACGGCCTCAGGAGACGGAGATGACTTTGCCGGTCTTGGACTTCGATGCGATGGAGGACGACAGTCAAAGAAATACCATTTGGTAGCATCTGCAAATCACTAGGGTGTCCGATCTTTACCGTGCTGCTGATTCGTACGGGCATCAGCCCATGTCACGGATCCTTCCTAGTACGGCGACGCCTGACATGTGTGGCGTACGTGGTTGATCTTCGGAAGTGTTGAGCGGGCTCCTGTCCTGTCCCAAAGGGACGAGGGGCCAACGCGTTCGGCCCCGTGGAGGCGGGTAGTCCTCGGCGACCTGGCACGAAGTCATGTCCTCCGGCCCCGGTGCCCGGCAATCTGTACTTGCTGGTCTTGCCGGCCGATGAGCCCCCACGGCCCTTCGGATGACCTGGACCCCCCGCCGAAAGCAGACCCCGACCACAGCGCGGTGGCCGGAGTCTGCTTGCAGAAAGGGGCGGCAGGGCTACGCTACGGAGACCCCGATGAAGCGATCGACCGTGGCGCGAAGTTCCTCGCTGTGGTTGAAGATGTCCTCGAGGGCATCGATAGGGTGGCGGGTTTCCTTCTTGTCCTCGTCGAAGAGCCCGATGTACTTCTGGCCGGTGTTGAAGTGCAACCGGGCGATGGACTTGCGGTTGTTGTCGTCCAGCAGGACCGCGCAGTAGGACTTGGCGTCGCGGTAGACCACGCGCTGGGGTTTGACCTGGGCACACACGATGGCCCGGATGATCTGGAAGGCCTCCAGCTCCTCGATGGTGGTCAGCACCCCATCGCTGGACTCACGCAGGTCCTTCTCCACCTCGGCCTCGCTCGCCACCGCCTCCGCGGGCGCATCGGCCGAGGCGACCGGCACCGGGGCGCTGCCGGCGCCCAGGGCGGTGGTCAACCGGTTGTTGACCTGCTCGTTGAGGAACTGCTGGGCGGCCTTGGCCACCAGCGGGGTGAACTGCTCACGCACCTTCTGGGTGAAGGCCCCTTCGTAGACCTTGGTAGTGAGAAACTTCACCCACTCCACGTCGGGCTCCTTGAACTGGGCGGCTATCGCACGCTTGATCGCCCCGATGTACTTCAGCTCCCCAGCGGCGCTGATGATGGAGTCGAGGTCGAAGACCTCCTTGGAGAGCTTCTGCAACTCCGGGATCAGCGTGGCATCGATGTCGGCCAGGTCCAGGACGAGGAAGGGCTTGGAGTCCATCTTGTTCGGGGCGTCCAGGTCCGTGTAGAAGTGATAGACCTCCCCGTTGGTCAAGATGGCGATCCGGGCGTTGGTCACCGCGAAGTACCGGAACAGCTGGGATGCGTGCTCGAGCTTGAGCGGCGCCCCGACGTGCTTGCACTCCACCAGCATCTGCACCTTCTCGTCGTGGACGATGGCGTAGTCGATCTTCTCGCCCTTCTTCACCCCCACATCAGCGGTGAACTCCGGGACGACCTCCAGCGGGTTGAACACGTCATAGCCCAGGATCGTGGAGATGAACGGCATGATGAACGCGTTCTTCGTCGCCTCCTCCGTCTCCAGGGACGCCTTCTGCTGGGCGACCTTGTTGGCCAAAGCCGTCAAACGCTCCGTGAACTCCATCGTTCCTCCTGCTGATCAGCACACCACCATGGTGTTCGCTTTTGCATAAAGCATCGCACTTGGGTTGACTTGTCGTGCAGTCAGGGGCTCGTAATTGCGGGTTCATGAAGCTCTGGGCCGCCGCACCGCCTTTCAAACCAAGGCATACGAGACGTCTCCTCAGGGATTCTGCCGTGCTAGACGGTATGTAGTGACCGCCCGGGTTCGCTGGGGGTTGCGGGCCGGGGCCTCACTCACACAGATTCGTGGGTTACCGAGCAGGGGCCGCCTGCTCGGCCTATCCGACATGTGTGGGAGGCCCCGGTGTTTACAGAGCGTACGAGCGTCGGCCTGGATGTGCACGCACGATCGGTCGCCGCCGCGGCGATCGACGGCGCCACCGGCGAACTGGTCCAGGCGAGACTGACCCCTGATCACGGCCACATCCGCACCTGGATCAGGGACCTGCCCGGGCCGGTGGCGGTGACTTATGAGGCCGGCCCCACCGGTTTCGGCCTGGCCCGGGCCCTGGGCGCCGACGGCGTCCGGTGCGTGGTCGCGGCCCCGTCGAAGCTGCAGCGGCCCTCCGGGGACCGGATCAAGACCGACGCCCGCGATGCGGTGCACCTGGCGCGGTTGTTGCGTCTGGACGAGATTACCGCGGTGACGGTTCCAGGTGTGGAGCAAGAGGCCGCCCGGGATCTCGTGCGCGCGCGGGAGGACTGCCGCGGGGACCTGATGCGGGCCAGGCACCGGGTGTCGAAGCTGCTGCTGCGCCACGGCATCGTCTACACCGACGGGGCGGCCTGGACCGGTGCCCACCACGCCTGGCTGGCCCGCCAACACCTTCCCAACCCGGCGACCCGGATGGCCTTCGACGCCGAGCACGAGGCCGTGCTGGCCACCCTCGCCCGCCGTGACCGGTTGGATGCGGCGATCACAGCGATGGCCGCCGACTCCCAGTTCACTCCCGTGGTGCACCGGTTGTGCTGCCTGCGCGGGGTCTCGACGCTGACCGGGTTCGGACTGGCGGTCGAGATCGGTGACTGGCACCGCTTCACCGGCAACACCATCGGGGCGTTTGTCGGGCTGGTTCCTTCCGAGCACTCCTCCGGGGCCACCCGGTCACAGGGGCCGATCACCAAGACCGGCAACACCCACGCCCGCCGCCTGCTGGTCGAGGCCGCTTGGCACCACCGCCCCGCCTACCGGATCGGGGCCACCATGCGCACCCGGTGGGACAACGCCCCGGCCGCGGCCCGGGCCCGCGGGGACGCCGGCAATCGCCGGCTGCACGAGCGCTGGGTGCGGATGCTCGAGCGCAAGAAGCGGCCCACCGTGGCCAATGTGGCCATCGCCCGGGAACTGGCCGGATGGTGCTGGTCCCTGGCGGTGATGGAGGACTGATCGGCCACCCCTGAGCTGGTCCCTCGACGCTTGATCCGTAGGCAGCGCGTGGAGCGATCCGCGATACACCTATGAGCAGCCCCGCAGTGCCCTGTTGCGGTGCGACGCTCGATGCTAGACACGCGGTCCGCTCCAGCCGAACACCGTCCTGCGGTACCCAACCCGCGCATATCAGTCTGACCGCGCGTCGCCACCGACACGCTTGCCGGACCAGTGTCGAGACGGACCAAAAGAGGCGCCGTCCCGAAGCCATCCGGACGGCGCCTCACCCTGCCCTCTTGACAGGAAACCCCTACATATCAGGTGTCCTTCTCCCCTTGGTGCTGGTGGGGCTGCTGGGGCGTGTGGTCATCGACATTCCCTGGCCGGACATCGACTGGCCGGACCTGCCGGCCATTCCGTGGCCGGACATCGACTGGCCGGACCTGCCGGCCATTCCGTGGCCGGACATCACCTGGCCCTCGATCCAGTGGCCGGACTGGCAGCTCCCCGCCTGGCTCAGGTGGGTGCTGGACCATGCCAAGTACATCGTCCCGGTCGTGGTCGCCTCCGTTCTGGCCAAGCGGGAGGTGGAGCGCCGCCGCAATCACGACGCGCGCAGGACCGGGGCGCCCGCCTCGCGTCAGGGCGTCGATCCGGAGCAGCCCGAACATGAGCAGGACCGTCCCGAGGAAACAGGACCCCAGCGACCCTGAGCTCCAGGCCAGGGGTGTCGACGGCCCAAGGCGTTGCTACATAGGGCCAGAGACATCACCGGACTACTGCCACGGCCAATGAGCATCACCAGCAGGCGCGCAGCAGTCCCGGGTGCGCTGGGCTCACCTTGGGCAGAGGATGCAGCCCAGACACCTATGGGGGCAGAACCTCAGTGAGCGGCGTAGTAGGCGTCCTTCACAGACTGGTGGATGCGGCCGCGGTCGGAGACCTCGTGGCCGTTCTCCTTCGCCCAGGCCCGGATCTTGGCAGTGTCGGGGTCGCTGCCGGATCCGCGGGTGCGGGTGCCACGGGGGCCGCTGCCGCTGCTGTTGCGGGTGGTCTTGCGGCCGGCCTCGGCGAAGGGGCGCAGGGCTTCGCGCAGTTTCTCGGCGTTGGTGGTGGACAGGTCGATCTCGTAGTCCTTGCCGTCCAGGGCGAAGGTGACCGTGTCGTCGGCGGGGCCGCCGTCGAGGTCGTCCTCAAGGTGCACTTGGACTTTCTGGGCCATGGGGGTGGGTTCCTTTTCCGTGAGGGGGTCGTAGAACAGGGTGGTGCTGGCGTAGGGGTGGTCAGGAGTCGTCGGTGGTGTCATCGCCGACGGGGTGGCCCTGGGCAACGGGGGAGTCGATGTCCTCCACGGGATCAGCTGCCTCGACATCTTGGGCCACTGTCGTGGGCTTGGTGCGATTGCCGGTGATGACGGTGCCCTCCTGGCTGAGGTCCACGCACAGCATGCCGTCCTCCACGAAGGGCTTCCACCGGCGGGTGTCGGTGGTGTCGATGCCGTAGTGGGCCGTGAACGCGGTGGCCGAAACCACCGCTTGCCCGGGTCCGCGCTTGGAGGCGCTGCGCACGGCGTAGGCGTGCGGGGAGGAGTCATCGGTGGCGCGCACCGCCATGACCTGACGGTCGCGGTCGAACAGCAGCTCTACCGTCTCCGTGTTGTCGATGAGGTCGTGGGCGGCCTTGTTCAGGGAAATCACTCCGCGCTTCTGGATGGTCACGCTCGGCGCCTTAACCAGCGGAGTCATCCTCTTGTCAAACACTTCGAACGGCATCGCTCCCCCTATGGTGCGTGACTAATAGCAGCAGGCTTCATCGTAACCATTGCACGTACTCACCTAACAGTCATGCGCCGCTCCCTGGGAGTGTCTCTGAAGGCAAGGGTTATGAGTCACCGTGGTTGTAAGACTCGACTTGAGTGGTGGGTGGCGTCGATTGGGGGGGTGTTGGCAACGCTGCCGCCAGGTGGGGTGCGATGCGGGTCAGTCGTGCGAGGTAGCCGCGGCCTTCCAGTTCGTGCAGGGCGTCCGGGATCCGGGTCTTTGGTGTGCTGGCGCGTGCGGCGAGGCCGGCCAGGGCCAGGGTGTCGGCGGGGTGGGTGCGCGTCACCGCGCGCAGCACGCGGCGGGCGTCCGAGCTGAGGCGGGGATCGTCGCCGGCCGCGGCGGCAAGGGCGTCCAGAGCCGGGCGCAGGCTGGTGAAGGCGGCCGTTCGGGCGCGGGCATCCAATAAGGATGCGTCCCGGGCCGTGTTCGCCCCGGCCCTGTGGGTGCCGTCCATGGGTCGCTCCTGCGAGGTCGTGGTGCGAGGGCGGGGCCCCTGCTTCATCGGGGAAGCCTCCGCATGAACGCGGGTTTTCTGTCGGGCGCTGGCGCCGCCCCTGCACCAGGAGAGCAGTATGAGATTCCGCGGGACACCGGGTCGGGGTGTGGGTGGTGTGAGGGTCGCCGACCTGGTGGCAGAAGAGTCGCCCCCCGACGACAGACCTTGTGGTCCCGGTGTCTTCTGCCGCCAGGGCGGCGGCCGTTCGACCGATGTCGAGTCGCTGAGCCCCCCGGCTGAGCACTCGGACACGGTCCACGCCGTGCGATGCAGCCCCCCGACTGATCACCTGGCGTGATACGTCAACGGTACCGCGAAGTACTTAAAAGATCGACTTTCATATTGTCCCCAGTTCCGTCGGCAGTCCAGGGCAGCTGAGTCAGCGGCCATGGTGCTCGCAGGATCCGCCGTTACAGGTAGAAGTCCGGGTGTGGTGGAGATCGCTCTGCGTGGTGCCGTCGCGGGGGAGGGATTAGCTGCTGTGGGTGGGTGCCTTCGACGATGACGGGGACGAGGCCCCAGTGTCATCCGCTGGCCGGCAGGGTCAGCCCGAGAGGGTGTCAGTGTGCCGGCGCCGATGTAGGCTCCGCCCCGCGCTGCGGGGAGCCGGCTCCGAGCCATCCCACCGATCGTGGTTACTGTGCCTGTCAGGGCACGGCCCGGTGGTAGGCGCAGCCGCACCCACGTGGTGTGGGCAGGGCCCCGCGTGGGAAGGAAGGGGCAGCTCAGGAAGCCGGGATGATTGTCCCGCCGAGTTCGGCCTGCAGTTGCCGCAGAGGTGCTTCGCCCTGGGCCACAACCATCCAGTTGGCCGCATGCAACACCGGAGTGGCCCCCGGGCCGGTGTTGTCGCGGGCGCCCACGAGCTCTTCCATGTCCTCCTTGGAGCTGGCCACGGCCATGGCTATGGCCGTCATGCCCTTGTCGCACTCGAGATAGGCGATCCCGTTCTCGGCTGGGACGACCACCTGGTCTGTGCTCGGGCACTGGAGGCCGGCGGCGATGATGTCCTCGCGCAGCTCCAGGGCATCGTCGTAGGTGGTGGCGGCACCGGCGGTCACCATCGAAGCCACCTCATCGGTGGTGGGCTCGCAGCCGGTCAGCACCACGGCGGACAGGGCGAGCAGAGCGGCAGTGGTACGGGGCATGAAGTGCTCCTGTCGTCGGGGGCTCGAATCGGGGCAGGGGCTGAGGTGCTTGGGTGCTGCCGGAGTGTGTGCAGCGAGCCTATGCAGCCGAGTCCGCCGGGGAAGGTCGATCAGCTCACCGTGGCGCGTCGAACCACGCCCGCCCACAGAGCCGCGTCCGTGAGGGTGGCGCTGTCCACCCCGCACGCGACGGTGGACGGTCCCGGCTGTGGCGAGGGCCGTCCACCGTGCATCGTCTCGACCGGGGAGGCCGCAGACGCAGTGGGTGCCGTAGTAGGCGTTCTTGACGGTTTGCTGAACGCGGCTGCGGTCGGAGACCTGGTAGCGGTACACCTTTACCTCGGCCTGGATCGTCGCGGTTGCCGGGTTACTGCCCGAAGCGCGATTTTGAGAACCACTTCCGGCGTCCACGGGAGAGCTCAGGTGGCGTGCTGGCACGTGAGGAAGGTGGCGGTGCTGGGGTGTTCGTGCTGATGGGGCGGATTCAGATCATCAGTCGATGGCGGCTGAGCGGCCCGGGATGGTGAGGTCTGTGCCGAAAACGTGGACACTGCGGGTATCTAGGTTCTGGTTGACCGCCAGAACTCTTCCGTCGGAGAGCTTGGTGATCAGGACACCGTTGTCCTGGAACGGGGCGGCCACGGGGTGGGCGGAGGAGGCGAGGGCCTGGGTCAGGGCGGTGATCTGCGGGTCTGTGGTGTCCACGGAGGCGCGGGTGACGTCTTCCCAGTGCCGGTCGTCGTCCCAGGCGTTGTCCTGGCAGGTGGGTTCGGCCTGGCTCAGGGTGGCCGTCATGGTGGTGGTGTCCGGGGTGCGGTGGAGCAGGACGTTGCCCAGGGTGAGCCGGTGGTCCAGGGCGCGTCGGCGGTCGGCGGCGTCCAGGATCTGGGCGCGGTTCTCGGAGTCGTTCTGGAGGCAGGTCGCAGAGCTGTCGATGGGCAGGCCCCGGTCGTAGGCGGTGGCCGGCAGCTGGCGCAGGGGCACGGAGTAGTCGTGCTGGACGATGGGCAGTCCGGCGGTGGTGATGGCGCGGAAGGCGGCGGCTTCCTCGTGCATCCGCTCCGGGGAGAAGGGGGTGCCGGTGCTCTCGGCGGTGCTGTGCTCACGCAGGGCGAAGTCCACCGCGCCGGTGGCAGCCAGTTCCAGGGCCAGGTCCACCTGGTTGTTCCACGCCGGGTAGAGGCCCAGGTTCATCGCCACGGGCACGTCGGTGCCCATGGAGTCGGTCAGGGCGGAGTCGATGCGGGTGATGGTGTCGATCATGGCGCGCCCGTAGGCGTCGTCGTCGGCCCAGGGTCCCCACTGGCCGATGTCGACCATGTCCTGACCGTGAGCCGGGGACAGGGAGGTGTCGTCGAGGAAAATACCGTCGAAGCGGGCCGGCGGGGCGTCGGTAATACCGCGTTCGGCATCGGTGCTGAGGATTGTGTGCGCGGTGTCCGCGCAGGCTTTCGCGTAGGCGGGGGAGAGGTCGGTGACGGTGAGGTAGGAGAAGTCGGGGTAGCCGGCGTGTCCGGCGGGGGTGGTGGCCACGGCCGGGTTGGTGGTGGTGACGGCGAACTGGGCGCTGCGCCGATCGCTCATGTCGGCGCAGGAGTTCTGGAAGATGCCGTTCCAGTGCTCCCAGGGGCGCATCGCGCCGACGTTGAGGTAGGCCAGGAATTGGGTGCCCGGGTTGGCGGCTTTCATGTCCCTGAGGGTGCAGTCACCGGGGGCGTCGGTGGTGGCCATCATGGGGTCGATGATGGCCACGGACACCTTGCCGGTCAGTGCGGCGCCGGGGCACAGCAGCTGGCCTTGCCGGTAGCCCTGCAAGTACGCCGGGAGCCGATGTGCGCTGTCCCCGGCGGCGGCGGACGTGAGGCTGGTGGCAACCACCGGGGCCGGTGCGGTGGACAGGGCCGTGAGTGCACCGGCGAGCAGGACCGTCGTGACGGTCATCGTTTTCATGTGCACATAATGACTCACACCGGCCCATTAGTTGCACATGTGAACCCCAGAAGGGGTTAGGCGCGTCGCAGCACCTGTCCGCGGTGGGGGGCGAGCACCAGGTGGGAGCCGACCGGCTGGCCGTGGGCGTCGATCATGCCGGGTGGCACTTTCAGGCGTCGTCGTCGCCGTCCGTCCCTGTTGAAGTTCACCGCGGCCCACCCATTGGTGAACTCGCGGGACCAGGTGTGTCCTCGCCGCACCGGGTCCTGCAGCGGGGTGCCGAGGTCCCAGTCGAGTTCGGCCACGTGCTGGGTGTGGTTGTAGTCGTCGTGGCCGGTGGCGGAGTACGCGCCCCGGCCTGCGCCGAAGATCCAGAACGCCGCCAGGCCGTAGCGGAAGTTGGGGTGGTTGTCGTTGCCGTCGGTGGGTACCCGCAGGATGCTCAGCCCGGGGCCGGTGGCCTGGGGAAGCTGGGCCTCGGTGGTGTCCGGGTCGAAGAGGTCGGTGGGGCTGTAGCCCAGCCACACCTCCTCGAATCCGCCTCCGTAGGAGGCGTGGGCGTTCCATCGTCCGGGTTGTCGCCGGGACTCGGCGATGTTGGGGACCAGGACTTTTCCCACCTCGTTCAGTGCGCCGCCGGCGGCGTGCACCAGCGCGTCGAGGCCTTCGCGCAGCTCGGCCATCGACCCGGCCTCACGCAGCGGCAGGTTCAGGCCGTAGTAGTCGTCGAAGACGTCGTTGTCGGCCATCACCCCGTCGAAGGGCGAGCCGGTGAGCTCGGCCGTGACGTTATCGACCCAGCGTGCCCGGTAGTCGGGTGACCACACGGTCATCTGCCAGTGCCCGGGATAGCGTTCCCACTCGACCCGCTCACCGGTGGTTCGCCGGGCGAACCACTCCTGGTCGGCCTCGGCGTAGGACACCCCGGAGCTGTAGAGCGGTCCGGGTTCGTAACTGCGGGTGGAGGAAAGGCATTTGTAGCACAGCACGGTCATATCCGGGCGGCGTTCTTTTAGCTCCGCCGCGGCCTCGAGTTCCCACGGCTGCAGGATCGCCGCACGGTAGTGCTCGGCGGCGAAGCTGATCTGCGCGGCACTGATGGGATCGCCGTAGCGGATCCAGGCACCTACCCCGCTCATGAGGAAGTCTTCAATGGAATTGTTTCTTCGCCCCAGTACTCAAAGTTGCGCTCCGTGTTCATGTTCCCGAGCATCCGGTAGATCTGGTTGTAGGAGGACATCACTTCGTGGAGTTGGAAGAAGTCCTCCACCCGTCCGCGGGCGTTGGCGCAGTAGGTGCGGTAGCGGTCGGTGTCCTCGATGACGGTGCGGATCTGGCGGGCCATGCCCTCGACATCACCGGCGGAGAGCAACTCGCCACAGGCCCCCCAGGTCCGGCCGTCGGCGGTGTGCAGGTCATCGGCGACCAGCTGGCTCATGCCCCCGACGTTGGAGCCGACGGTGGGGATGCCGGCGGCCATGGCCTCGAGCACCACGATGGGCTGACCCTCGTTGTAACTGGGCAGCACCAGCAGGTCGAACTGGTCGAGCATGTCCCGGACGTTGACGGTGCCGTGGATGGTCACCATGTCCTGCAGGCCGAGCGCCTCGATCTTGGCCAGGCAGGCCTCGTAGTACTCCGGGACGTGCTCGGTGGGGCCCAGCACGTCCAGGTGCAGGTTGGGGTATCCGTGCCGTTTGAGGATGTCCATGCTGGAGAGCAGATCCATCAGTCCCTTGATGGGCACCACCCGGGCGATGTAAACCAGCTTCCAGGTGTGCTGGTCCCGGTCCTGGGCGATCTTCTCCACGGCGGCTTGGCGGGCGTGGTACTTCTCCTCGAACTCCTCGATGGTCATGCCGTTGGGCAGCACCACCGACTTGTCGATGTCGGTGCCCAGCTCGGCGGCCTCGGTGATCGCGGTGGGGTAGAGGTAGGTGATGACTTCGGCGCTGGGGTAGCAGAAGTGGCCCATCTCGATCCACCAGGCCATCCAGGCCCGCTGCTCGGCGGTGACGTCGAAGGTGCGGTAGTCCTTCGAGGTGATGGACAGGGCCATGTTCCGATCCAACAGGGTGTTGACCGTGTCGCGCACATAAAGGTTGTGCTCGGTGAGCAGGAAGGAAGTCCCGTGGTCGCGGGCCGCGGCGGCCCCAAGCAGGGAAGCATATCCGGTGGTGTGCGCGTGGTAGACCCGGGCCTTGGGCATGGTCTCGCCCAGCACGGCGTAGGCCAGAGAGAAGAAACCGCGCAGCACCCAGAAGGACTCCGACAGCGACAGCCCCAGCTGAGGCATCCGCTCGGTCAGTGCGTGCATGAACTCCTTGGTGCCCAGCACCGCCCACAGCGGATACGCCCGGGTGCGCTCATTGAACCCTTCGTCGATCAGCTGCCACAGCGGCTCCGTGTCCCGCCGCTCGGACAGGGCGTAGAGGGCATCGAAGATCCGGTTCGACAGCTCGGTCCGCTGGGCGGAGGTCATGCCCAGGTCTTTGGTGCGCGCGGCCATGAAGTCGTGCCGGTGCTCCTGCATGCTCAGGTACACGACCCGCACCCACTTCACGTTTGAGGGCATGCCGTAGAGATCCTCGTGGGGGCTGGAGGAGTCCCAGGCGATGTGGATGATGCCGTAGGTCAGGTCGGGGTTTCCCATGACGATGTCGTGGACCACCGCCGACACCCCGCCCTTGAGGTAGGGGTAGGTGGACTCCATCACGATGGCCACGTCCACCTCTTCATACTCCTGCTGGCGCTGCCGCTGGGCCGGCAGCAGGCCCAGGGCGTCCGTGGGAGTGGCGCGGTGCTTGGCGCGGGAGAGAGTGAAGGGGTACATGCCAGGGGCTCCTCAGGAGACAGGGGTGATCTGGGCCGGTGTGCACCCGGCCGGGGAATCGCATCGGGTGCCGGGGTTCGGTTCTCGTGCGGGGCGCGCCGACCGGTGGTGCGGCGGGTGAGGGAGGGGGTGGGTTACCAGGAGGTGGCGTGGCGCCAGAACAGGGTGTACTCCGGCTGGACCCAGTGGCGCTTGTACAGCCCCCAGGCCACGGCCACGAGCACGAGGTCGGCCAGCAGCAGCACGCCGTAGGCGCCGTTGGTGCCCAGGGCGGTGAACGCGAGGACGCACACCAGCAGGTGGGCGGCGCTGAGGGCCTGGGCGGTGATCTTCTCCCCGATGTAGTCCAGCTCGTAGCTGAGCAGGGTGAGCATCATGAACGTCCAGGAGGCCACCGACACGGCCACGGCCAGCAGCACGTGGGCCGGCTGCAGTCCGCCCAGCAGCATCGATGCCGCCAAGGTCAGGGCCATGCCGATCGCCCCGGTGCGCAGCACGGCGCGGTCGACGATGTGGCTGAGCAGCGTGGAGTGGGAGGCCAGCACCGGCAGCGGCTCGCGTTCGATTGCCCGGTGCAGCCCGGCCACGGCGCGGTCCACGTGCGGGGCCAGGTTCACGAAATAGAAGTTGTAGGCCAGTACCGCCGGGAGCATGCCCATGAACACCACCACCACCTGGAAGGTGCCGTCGGTGACGAGGAAGAGCACGAATTTGTCCGCCCACAGCACCGCACCGAGCAGCAGTCCCCGGATGACGTCACCGGCGAAGTTGCGGTGTCCCAGGCGTTCGAAGGAGCGGGCGTGGGTCAGGTGCTTGCCCATGGCCGCGATCTGGGTGGCTGCGGCCAGCACCGGCGGCAGGATCCACAGCGTCGGCGCCACGGCCAGGGCCACGGCGTAGGCGCCCCAGGCCAGCGCCCACAGCCCGCGTCGTTCCCCGACGTTGGCCAACACCAGGGACTGCACGAACAACACGTGCGCCCCGCACAGCACCAGGTAGGTGCCCATGGCCTGGGCCGACCAGCCGGTGGCCAGCCACAGCGGGACCGCGAACAACCCGACCAACGGCAGCGTCTGAACGAACATCGCCGGCCACACCTGGCAGAACCGGCGCGTGATCTGCTCCATGTCCCGCTCGGCCATCAGTCCGCCGATGGCGCGGTAGGCGGGCATGCACGCCGCCTGGGCCAGCCACGGCACGGTGATCGAGGACGCCAGCACCACGTAGGTCAGCTGTACGCCTCCGACCGTGGCATCGGCCATCCGGGGACTGACCAGCGGGAAGACGATGTTGAGGAATATCACCGGGGACAGGTACAGCAGGAGGTTCACCCCGCCCCGGCTGCTCACCGGCGAATCCGGATCGTTGCCGACCATGCCGGGGGCTCCGCCGCGCATCATCAGTGCGACCACAGCCACGACCAGCAGCCCCCCGGTCAAGGCCAATAGCGTCAGGCTGGCCTGCGCGAGCCGATCGACAGTTGCCGGGACCAGAGCCGTCAGCAACAAGGCCGACACGATGACTGCGGTGCGGCGCCGGCTGAAGGCGTCGTGCACCAAGGACTGGATCGATCTCATGGTTCCCCCTGCGAACCGGGAAGCGTCTGCGACCCCCGTCGCGAGAACGCCCCGATGAACTAGACGCGGTAAGACATCCCCTGCCTTCCGCCGGGGTTAGCTTGCCGGTAATAACGGTGCATACGCAAAAGAAGTGATGAACCTCTCATAAATTCACGAGGGGGCTGGGTGGTTCGCCTCGCCGGGATGCGGACATCTCCGCTGGTCACAGGGCAAGTCTTCAAAGCAGTCAAACCGCCCCGGGGCGCCAATTGGGAGGAGAAAACAAGAGGCGGCGCCTCCAAATCTGAGGCCAAATCCTGCTGACGCCGACCCGGCCGAGGATTTTGTGCGGTTCAGTCCTGCACATCAGGTGTTTCCTTCTGTTACGGTCTGGGCGTCCCTTTCCCCCGGGACGTGTGCCCGTGACCCCGCGCGGGCACGAGAACGCCCCGTCTCGCACTGCGAGGCGGGGCGCTTTCGATTCGGGGGCTTGGCGATCGCACAGTTACCGTGTGCCCATGAATCCAAGCAACAGCACCCGTGCGGTCCGCAAGGCCGTGATCCCCGCCGCCGGGCTCGGCACCCGGTTCCTGCCCGCGACGAAGGCCATGCCCAAGGAGATGCTGCCGGTCGTGGACCGCCCGGCCATCCAGTACGTGGTGCAGGAGGCCGTGGACGCCGGCCTGCAGGACGTGCTCATGATCACCGGCCGGTCCAAACGAGCCCTCGAGGACCACTTCGACCGGGTGCCGGCCCTGGAGCACCAGCTCGAGGAGTCCGGCAAGACCGCCCTGCTGCGCGAGGTCGAGCACGCCTCGGAGCTCGGGGAGATCCACTACCTGCGCCAGGCCGACCCCAAGGGGCTGGGGCATGCGGTGCTGCGGGCCAAGATCCACGTGGGCGACGAGCCCTTCGCGGTGCTGCTGGGCGACGACCTCATCGACGCCCGCGACGACCTGCTCACCCAGATGATCGAGGTCCAGGAGCGCACAGGCGGCTCCGTGGTGGCGCTGATGGAGGTCGACCCGGAGCAGATCAGCTCCTACGGCTGCGCCGACGTCACCGTCGTCGAGGGCGACGAGTACGTGCGGATCAACGGGCTGGTGGAGAAGCCCGCCCCGGAGGAGGCCCCCTCCAACCTCGCCATCATCGGCCGCTACGTCCTGCACCCTGACGTGTTCGAGGTGCTGGAGAACACCGCCCCGGGCCGGGGCGGGGAGATCCAGCTCACCGACGCGCTGCAGACCCTGGCCGGGCGCGAGGGCGAGGGCGGCGGCGTGTACGGGGTGGTCTTCAAGGGCCGCCGCTACGACACCGGCGACAAGCTCAGCTACCTGAAGGCGAACATCATCCTCGCCTCGGAGCGGGAGGACCTCGGCCCGGAGCTGCAGGAGTGGCTCAAGGACTACACCCGGTCGCTGCCGGTCAGTGACGAGGCTGCCCTGCAGACAGTGTGAGAACTGGCCAGAAGCACCTGGTAACAATAAGGCTGGCCCAGACCTCGCCCATGAGCGATGTCTGGGTCAGCCCCTTTTGATGCCCAGAGTCAGTGGGCCGCGTAGTAAGCGTCCTTGATGGACTGGTGGATGCGGCCGCGGTCGGAGACCTCGTGGCCGTTCTCCTTCGCCCAGGCCCGGATCTTGGCGGTGTCCGGATCACTACTCGAAGCACGGGGCCGTAGGCCGCGGGGGCTGCCGCTGCGGGTGGCCTTGCGGCCAGCCTCCGTGAAGGGGCGCAGCGCCTCGCGCAGCTTCTCGGCGTTGGCCTCAGAGAGATCGATCTCGTAGTCCTTGCCGTCGAGGGCGAAGGTGAGGGTGGTGTCGGCGGGGCCGCCGTCGAGGTCGTCCTCGAGGTGCACTTGGACTTTCTGGGCCATGGGCGGGGGTTCCTTTCGGGTGAGTGGGTCGTAGAACAGGGCTGTGCTGGCGTGCGGGTGGTCAGGAGTCGTCGGTGGTGTCATCGTCGGTCGGCTCCTCCTGGGAAGCGACGGCGTCGATGTCTTCCGCCGTAACTGCTGCTTCCGACGTCTTGGCGTCCTGGGCTGGTGCCGTGGCTTTGGTGCGGTTGCCCGTGATGATCGTGCCTTCCTGGGTGAAATCCACGCACAGCATGCCGTCCTCCACGAAGGGCTTCCACCGCCTGGTGGCAGTGGTGTCGATGCCGTAGTGCTGGGTGAAGGCGGTGGCCGAGATGATCGCCTGCCCGGGCCCGCGCTTGGAACCATTCCTGACCGCATAGGCATGCGGAGAGGAGTCATCGGTGGAACGCACAGCCATGACCTGACGGTCGCGTTCATAGAGCAGTTCCACCGTTTCGGCATTGCCAATGAGGTCGTGGGCGGCCTTGTTCAGCGAGATGACTCCGCGCTTCTGGATGGTCACGCTCGGCGCCTTGGCCAGAGGAGTCGTCCTCTTGTCAAACACCTCGAACGGCATTATTCCCCCTATGGCGCGTAGCTGACACCGGCAAGCTTCATCGTAACCATTGCACTCAGTTGTCTGACAGTCACGCGTGGCTCACGGCTGGTGTCTTTGAAGGCATGGGATGCGAGACGTCTCGTCCGGGAAATTTGCGCCCGTGTCAGTTTCTGAAGTCGGCTGCACGGTCGGGTCTGTGATGGCGCGGGTGTGTAGTCGAGTTCGGTCATCTTGGGGTTCTGTACTCGTGTGCGCGACCGGTGGTGTTGTTCCATAGTTCTATGCACGACGAGACGGTCGAGGGTGACCGGGTGGTTGAGCGGGGTCTGCTGAGCGTCTCTGATGATGTGTGGGCGGTGGCGGTCCGGCGTGCGGAAGTGATCGGCCCGCTGGCGGCGGCTGGGGTGGTGGGGGCCGCTGCTGCGGATGCTGCCGCTGAGGAGTTGGGGTTGTCGCGGCGGCAGGTCTATACGTTGCTGGGCCGGTGGCGGGCCGGGGAGGGTGTGGTTTCGGATCTGGTTCCGGGGGCTTCCTCTGGGGGCCGTGGCGGGCGGCGTTTGCCGGAGGTTGTGGAGGCGGTCATCCAGGAAGTGCTGGGCCGGTCATACCTGTCGCGGCAGCGTAGGTCGATCGCGTCGGTGCACCGGGAGATCGCCCGGGTATGCCGGTTGCGGGGGTTGGCGGTGCCCTCCCGCGGTGCGGTTCAGCGGCGGATCGCCGATCTGGACCCGGTGATGGCCAGGCGGGCGCGGGCGGGCCCGGATGCGGTCCGGGCCCTGGAGCCGGCCGGCGGACACGTCCCACCGGTGAGGTCGGTGCTGGAGCAGGTGCAGATCGATCACACGGTGGTGGATGTGATCGTGGTCGACGCCCGGCACCGGCTGCCGATCGGGCGGCCGTACGTGACGGTGGGCATCGATGTGTTCAGCAGATGCATCGTCGGGATGGTGTTGACCCTGGAGGCGCCCTCGGCGCTGTCGGTGGGGTTGTGCCTGGGGCACATGGTCACCGACAAGCGCCCGTGGCTGGAGCGGTTGGGCGTGGAGGCTTCCTGGCCGATGGCGGGCAAGCCGGGGCAGGTGTATGTGGACAATGCCTCGGAGTTCCATTCCGAGGCGTTGCGCCGCGGCTGTGAGCAGCACGGGATCGCGCTGGCCTATCGGCCGGCGGGCCAGCCCCACTACGGCGGGGTGGTCGAGCGGGTGATCGGCACGCTGATGGGGATGGTGCACGAGTTGCCCGGCACGACGTTTTCTGATCCGGGGGAGCGGGGCGGCTACGACTCTCAGGCCCGGGCTGTGCTGACCCTGGGGGAGTTGGAGCGGTGGATGGTGCTGGCGGTGGCCGGCTACCACGGGCGGGTGCACACTACCACGGGTCAGACCCCGGCGGCGGCCTGGGCGGCTGGAACGGCCGGGGGGCCGCCGGCGACCGTCGGGGATGAGGCGGCCTTTCTGATCGACTTCCTGCCGGTGATCCGCCGGTCGCTGACGCGCACCGGTTTCGTGGTCGATCACGTGCGCTATTTCAGTGACGCGCTCAAGCCCTGGATCGGACGCCGGGATCAGTTGGGCAAGTTCGTGATCCGCCGCGATCCGCGCGACATCAGCCGGATCTGGGTGCTCGAGCCTGAGGGGGGTGCTTATCTGCCGGTGCCCTACCGGACGCTGTCGCATCCGCCGATCAGTGTGTGGGAGCACCGTGGTGCGCTGGCCCGGTTGCGGGAGCAAGGCAGAGCGCAGGTCGATGAGCAGGCGCTGTTCCGGGTGGTGGAGCAGATGCGCACCATCACCGACACCGCCGCCACCACGACGCGCAGGGCACGCCGCGACGCCCAGCGCCGCCGCCACGCCAGCGCGGGGAGCTCGTTGCCCCGCCCCGGCCTGGTGCCTCCGGTGGGGGACGGTTCCCTTTCCGAGGAGGATGTGGGCGACACCGATGTCGGCGGCGTGGACGCCGCTGCGCCGTTCGAGGAGATCGAGCAATGGTGAACGAGGCCGAGATCGGTGACATCGACAGGGGGGACCTGGGGCACTTGCATCCGGGGGCCCGGGCGGTGGCCCGTCTGCCCGGGACCGAGCGGCTGCACTATGTGCGGGCGGACCGGTGGATCGGCTACCCGCGGGCCACCGCGGCCCTGGGCCGGCTCGAGGAGCTGTTGGCGTGGCCGGGCAAGCAGCGGATGCCGAACCTGTTGCTGATCGGGGCGACGAACAACGGCAAGTCGATGATCATCGAGAAGTTCCGGCGCCTCCACGCACCGGTCAGCGAGGCGGACCGGGAACGGATCCCGGTGCTGGTGGTGCAGATGCCCTCGGAGCCGACGGTGATCCGTTTCTACACCGGGCTGCTGGCCGCCCTCGGGGCCCCGCTGCGCCCAAGGCAGCGGCTGGCCGAGCTCGAGCAACGCACTCTGGGGCTGCTGCGGGCGGTGGGGGTGCGGATGCTGGTGATCGACGAGCTGCACAACGTGCTGGCCGGCCGCGCCGATGCCCGCCGGGAGTTCCTGAACCTCATCCGGTTTCTGGGCAACGAGCTGCGTATCCCGCTGGTGGGGGTCGGCACCCGGGAGGCCTACCTGGCGATCCGTTCCGATGATCAGCTGGAGAACCGCTTCGAACCGTTCACCCTGCCGAGGTGGGAGCCTGACGGGCTGGGGTGTTCGTTGCTGGCCAGCTTCGCCGCCTCCTTCCCGTTGCGCCGCCCCTCGCCCATCGCCACCCCTCAGATGGCCCGGTATCTGCTCACCCGGTGCGAGGGCACCATCGGGGAGCTGGCCCACCTGCTCACTGACGCGGCGGTGGCGGGGATTGAATCCGGGGAAGAGGCCATCACCCAGACCACGCTGCTGATGGCCCCCTATGCCGGGCCCACCGAGCGGCGCCGGTTGTTCGAGCGTGAACTGGCATGACCACCATGCTGCGGTGGCCGTTGCACCCGCGCCCCGGTGAGGGCGAGGCCCTGTCGTCCTGGTTGGATCGGGTCGCCGGCGCCTACGGCATGGACGCCCAACAGCTGCTGGGGCACAACCTCGGGGCGGTCTCCCTGCAGCTGGACGCCCACAGCCTCGACACCTTGGACGTGGATCCCCCACCCGGGGTGCTCACCGCCCTCACCGAGCGCACCGGCGTACCCCGGGCCCAGTTGCACCGGATGACGGTGGCCGGGCAGGTGCCCTGGCTGCTGGACCCGATGGAGGCTGAGCCGGCACCCGGGGTCGGCTTCGAGACCTACGTCGGGCAGCACTCGGTGCTTCTGGCGCCGGGGCAGATCCCGCACCGTCGGGTACCGGGTTGGCGGGCCTGGCTGCCGACCCAGCAGAAGTCTGCGCCGATGCACCGGGCCTGCCCGGTGTGCATCGACAACACCGCACCCGAGGCCCGGCAACTCACCCTGGTCTCCCAACTGCCGGTGGGACTTTCCTGCCCCGACCACGGCTGCCGCCTCGAGGACATGATGGGCATCCGAGGCGCTTTCCTCTCCTGGACGCACCCGGACACCGGCCCCACCACAGTGCCGGGCCCGGTCGCGGCGATGGACCGGCGCACTGAAGAAGCTATGCGCACCGGGATCGTGTCCCTGCCGGGACGACAGGTGCACGCCGGGGTGTGGTTCCGGCTGCTGCGAACGCTGATCGAGGAGCTCTCCACCCCGATCTCCGCACTGGGCTGCAGCGCTCAACGCGCGCTGCGGGAGATCTGGCAGCACACCGGTCGCCCGCTGCGCGGCGGGATGACCCGGTGGCGGCCCTACGAGGCCCTGCCCTGGCCCCACCAGCAGTCGTTCCTAGAAGCCGCCGCCACCGCAATGCACCTGATCAACACCGGGCAAGTACCCGCCGCGGGCACGCTCGGGGCGCTGCTGCGTTCTGAGCCCCACCGCCCCGTCATCGGCGGCACACCACCGGCCGAGGGGACGAGCGCCCCAGAGACCACCGCGGCCGGTAACGCCCCTGAGCAGGGCGCCACACTGATGGAGGAGCCGGCCGGGTACTGGAGGCAGGCCAGGGACTCCATGTACCAGGTGATCGCCGCCGCCCAGGACGACCCCGCCGTCGCCTCCCAGCTGTTGGCCTTCCTCACCGCGTGGAATCGGACCCCGGAGCACCGGAAGCGTGTCCGCCAGGACATGATCACCCTCGGGGTCCCCGAACACCATCTCCCTCCCGGGCCGTGACCTCAGAGCACTTCGGGCAAGTGCCCGCCGACTGGTTCCGGGAGCCATGAGCGCGGTTCTTCTCCTCGCCCTCGGTGAGGGCACCGTGGCGCCCCGGCCGAGGCGGGCACTCAGGCGTGGTCGGCGGAGTGATCCGTCGGTGAGTCGGAGGCGGGAGCCTCGGCAAGAATGTCGTCGGCCTCCTCCGGCTCCGCAACGGTCGCGACCTTGGTGCGGTTGCCGGTGATCACCACACCCTCGACGGTGAGGTCAACGCAGAGCATGCCATCCTCCACGAAAGGCTTCCATCGCCTCGTGGCAGTGGTGTCAATCCCGTAGTGCTGCGTGAACGCGGTAGCCGAGACAATGGCTTGCCCGGGCCCGCGCTTGGAACCGGTGCGGACCGCATAAGCATGCGGAGACGAGTCATCAGCTGGGCGCAGCGCCATGATCTGACGGCCCTGGTCGTAGAGCAACTCCACTGTCTCCACGTTGCCGAGCAGGTCATGGGCAGATTTGTTCAGCGAGATCACACCCCGTTTCTGGATCGTGACACTGGGTGCCTTCGCCAGCGGAGTCATTCTCTTGTCGAACACCTCAAAAGCCACCGAGCTCTCCCATTCATCGAGCGTCTGTAAACCACGTCAACAATGTCCAGCGTACTCATTGCTCATCACGTTCGAACCCGTACGTCGCTCATGCTGTGCACGCGGTGCACGACGCGCATTTTCTCGGACGCTTTGAACGCCTCTTGCCTGTCACACAACACCGTAATGGGATCCTTTGTATGACCTAGGATAAGTAACGGGTTAAGTGACACAAAAGGGTGATCGGCGGATTCGCGACCACCGTGTCACGCAAACGGTCGTATAAGTGATGAAGGGTGAGCGCCGTGTTGGTGGGGTACATGCGGGTGTCGAAGGCCGACGGGTCCCAGACCACCGACCTGCAGCGCGACGCGCTGCTGGGCGCCGGCGTCGAGGCGGAGGCGTTGTACGAGGACAAGGCCTCCGGGGCCA
The DNA here is from genome assembly GCA_030267565.1 of Pleodorina starrii. Lineage (NCBI taxonomy): Eukaryota > Viridiplantae > Chlorophyta > Chlorophyceae > Chlamydomonadales > Volvocaceae > Pleodorina > Pleodorina starrii. The sequence goes on along the minus strand of BRXU01000066.1, from coordinate 25,771 downwards.
AGGACGACCGCCCGCAGCTGGCCGCATGCCTGAAGGCTCTGCGGTCCGGGGACACCCTGATGGTGTGGAAGCTCGACCGGCTGGGCCGGAACCTGCGCCACCTGGTCAACGTCGTGCACGAGCTCACCGAACGCGGCATCGGGCTGAAGGTCCTCACCGGCCAAGGCGCGGCGATCGACACCACCACCGCCTCCGGCAAACTCGTCTTCGGGATTTTCGCCGCCCTGGCCGAGTTCGAACGCGAGCTGATCTCCGAACGCACCACCGCCGGTTTGGCCTCCGCCCGGGCCAGAGGCCGCAAGGGCGGGCGCCCCTACAAGATGACCCCCGCCAAGGTAAGGCTGGCCGCGGCCTCCATGGGCCAGCCCGGCACAAACGTGGGGGAGTTGTGTAAAGAGCTTGGCGTGACCCGTCAGACCCTCTACCGCCACGTCTCCCCCACCGGGCAGCTACGCGAGGACGGGCGCAAGCTGCTGGCCCAAAGGCGGATCAAGTGAGCGTTGCTGGCCGTCGTGGGACAGGGGGCACCATGGAGGGCATGATCCGTCTGACCGTTCCTGACGACGCTCCGGCGCTGCTGACGCTGCAGCAGCGCCTGGACCACCAGTCCTCGTTCATGCTGTTCGAACCGGGCGAACGTGACCCGGACCCTGGCCGGCTGCGGCACCGCCTGGCGGGCCAAGGGAATCGCGGCAGCTTCGACCTGGTGGCGGAAGCCCCTCACGGGCCATCCGGCGGGCCGGCTGAACTCGTGGGGTGGCTGTCTGTGGCGGTCACACCTTACCGGCGGGTCGCTCATGTGGGATCCCTGGCGCTTGGCGTGGACGCCGCCCACGCCTCACGAGGGCTGGGCTCGGCCCTGCTGGAGAGCTCTCGCGCCGAGGCTGCCCGGCGGGGCCTGAGGCGTCTGGAGCTGACCGTGATGGCCGACAACCTGCGCGCTTTGAACCTTTATCTGCGTCACGGCTATCAGGTCGAGGGGCTACGTCGTGGTTCCCTGGTGCGGCAGGACCGATGCATCGACGAGTACCTCATGGCCCAGCTGCTGAAGCACTGACCACCAGCCGCAACGGTGCACGGGCCTACCGGCTTACGCGCACGACGTGACCAGTCCCGGAGAACAGCACCGTCGCCTGCTGCCCGGACGTGTCATCGCCTGTGCGGTGACGACGGCTCGGTCACAGGAACGCCACGACGGCGTCTACCTGGACATGCGGCGCCCAGGGGTAGTCCGGCGACTTGCACAGTGGTCCGTGCAGGGTAGGGAATGCTCAGCCGGCGGCCATGGACGGTGTTCAACGCACCGACGTCGGCGTAGTCCGTCAAATACAGCACCGTGCGCACCAGGTGCTTCAGCTCGAGCCCGACTTCGCCCAGCAAGGTCTCCACGTTGTCGAGCATCGTTTCGCACTGTGCCGTGACGTCGGCGGAAACGAGGATCCTTTGACGGGACCTTCCTATAACGCTGCGGAGGACTTCGGAAGTCTGTGCAGCCGACTTCGGAAACTGACAGCGCCCGCATGTTTCCGCGGTTCGGCCTGTCTCGTAGCTATGTGCTTTATCCATACCCCTAGAATCAGATACTCAACGTCGGTTGCGAGACAGATGGGGTGGACATGGGGAAGCTGATCGGCTATGCCCGAGTGTCGACGCGGCAGCAGGACGCAGACCGTCAAGTGTCTGACCTCCTGGGTGCCGGTGTGCGGCGCGATGACATCTATGTCGACAGTGGAGTGTCTGGAGGGCGTGCTTCGCGTCCGCAGTTTGACCGGGCGGTCGCTGCGCTCGAGTCGGGGGACACTCTGGTGATCACCACGCTGGACCGGCTGGGCCGCTCGACGCAGAACATGCTGGCCTTCGCCGAGGCACTGCGGGCGAGGGGAGCGGGGCTGAGGGTGCTCAACCTGGGTGGGGGAGACGTGGACACGGCCACCCCGATGGGGTCGATGGTGTTCACGGTGATGGCGGCCTTGGCCCAGATGGAGTTGGAGATCAAGCGGGAGCGGATCACCGACTCGGTGGCCAAGCGCCGGGCCGCCGGCCAGGACCTCGGCGGGCGCCGCCCGACCTTCACCGACTCCCAGATCCGCAACGCCCTCCGACTGATTGACGGTGGGGAGCCGGCTACCCAGGTCGCCCGCGACCTCGGGATGTCGAGGGCTACCCTCTACCGGCGGATCCGGGAGCTGCCGCCAGCGACGAGCATCTGAGGCCGTCGTTATCTGTGGACATCGTGATGCGTATGACGCACCTGAGCGGGCTTTTCACCGGGCGGGGTAATCGGGCATGACAACGCCTCGCGGTTGCTTACTGAGCGAACAGGCGTGCAGTGACTCGGATGGGGTCCGGCTTACGTACGGCGGATCAGGTGTCGAGGAAGTCCCACTCGCTACCCAGCACCCACCGCAGCGCGCTCATCTTCCCGTTCAGCACCCCGATTTCGAAGTCCGTGTACGGCCCGAGTTGCCCGGGCTCGGTATAGGTAGCCTCGACCCTTGCACGGCCGGGGCCGGCGACGGCCTGGTTGCGCTCGAGCTCCTCCGCGTCCCCTTCCCGTTCGGCGCGGTAGTCGGCCTGCAAGGACCGGTGGTACCAGATACGGTCGAACATCTCCTTCTCCGCGGCGACGATGTCGTCCAGCCGACGGGGCTCTTCTTGGAAGTCAGTCTCCTCGAAAAGCTCCTCGATCTCCTCACCGAAGTAGTCGCGCAGGACCACGTCGAGGCCGTCCACCCCAAGGGCGTATCGGCTACCGGTTCCGTCGAACGCATCCGCAATGTCGTCATGCGGCTCCCGCTTATCGCCATTCGCCCGAGAGAAGTCGGTGTGGTTGGTGGTGACGAAGGCGTGCGGGTGCTCCGCGAGGTCCGCTCCCTGTGTGGCGATCTGGTAAAGCTCGAATATGACGGCGTCAGCGACACTGTTCTTCCCGCTGTGGAAGGGCGCAGCTTTTCTCAACCCCCGCTCGACGACGCGCTTTATCTCGGCCTCTGATTGCTCGACGATCTGACCGGCGACGAGGAGCTCACGGATATCCCGGAAGTTCCGGGTCGTCATCGCGCCGACGAGCGGGAGGTGCCGGCCGAGGTTTTCGATGACCTCCACGGCATGAGCATCGTCGTCGCTGCCGTAGGTCACGAGGTCATGGCGGATCTGCTTGAACCGGCCCGCGATGCTGGACGTCATCGCCGCCTGCACGCGGGCTTCGTTGCGGTCGAACTCCTCAATGACCACGGGCGGAACCAGCAGCTTCACCTCTCCCTGACAAATGAGTACCCGCAGAGCGACGATCCAGCGCTGCCCATCTCGACGTTGCGCAAGGTCGAGACATGTAAAGGTGTCGATGAGGAGGTGCAGCACGAGATCAGCCTACGGGGAGCGTTGCCTCCGCGGGTGATGCTCGGCACGCCCGAGCTCCGTCCTGAGAACCAAGGCGGTGCATCGCTACAGCCTCTGCACCATCTATCTAGTACTCGGCGAGGTCGGCATGGGGTCCTCGCCGCTCGGCAGCGTGGAACCGAATCGGGGCGGCGCGAGGGAAGGTCTTCTTCGACCGTCTGAAGGGTGGTGTCAGTCGTGAGGGTTGTTGGGGTGTCCGAAAGTATGTGCTGTCGCGGAGTGCGACGTGGCCTGCGGGGTCTGCTTGGTTCGACGGAGCAGGGCCAGGCGGACGATAGACACCAGGACGATCACCAGCGCGAGGCTGAAAAAAATCATGTCCAGCGCATTCCACCCATCGTCCAGGCGCCACAGGGACGAGGCGGCAATCCAGGTGCCCATGAAGACACCGAACCAATTCTCCCCGCGCGTCCCGTGGCGTGGTCCCCGCCGCTGGTACTCCTCCAGGCCGGCAGGGGGCCCGAAGATGGACAGGGTCCGGCCGGCTTTGTGAGAAGCCCGGATCTGATAGAGCCCCAGCCCCACCCCGAACAAGCCCAGCGTGGCCGCGAAAAGCGCCATCAACGCCGTTCCTGGATTGCTGGTGGTTCCCAGGCTCACGACCCCAATCAGGACGCACAGCCCCATCGCGATCGTGAAGAAGTAGTTCCGCATCTTCCCCCATCTGGTGGTACGTCTTGTGCTCGAGAGCTGCGATGACAGTTCGCGGCACATCGTGGAGCTCCGGATGTCCGGAGTACGAGTCCCTAAGAAGTGGTTTCAATAGTCTTTCCGGGGCAGACGCCGTGCGCAGATGACAGTGATGGCCAGGGTCGCCACAGCGGTGATGGTGGTAGCACTGCGGTCGTAGCGGATGGCCAGGCGACGGAAGGCCAGCAACCAGGAGATGGTGCGTTCCACCACCCAGCGGTGCCGGCCCAGGCGTTCGCTGGAGTCCACCCCGATGCGGGCGATGCGGGCGGTGATCCCGCGCCGGCGCAGGTAGCGGCGGACTCGTCGGTTGTCGTATGCCTTGTCCGCGTGCAGCTTGACCGGTCGGCGCCGTGGACGGCCGCGGCCTCGGCCCTTGACCGGGCTCAAACCGTCCAGGATCGGCTCCACGAGCATGGAGTCGTGGCGGTTGGCTCCGGTGATCGCCACCGCCAGCGGCAACCCGTCGGCAGTGACCAGCAGGTGGTACTTCGTGCCGAGTTTGCCGCGATCCGTGGGATTGGGGCCGGTCAGTTCACCCCCCTTTTCGCCCGGACACTCACCGAATCCAAAGACGCCCTCGACCAGTCCAGCGCCCCGTCCTGGCCGAGCTGGTCCAGGACGGTGTGGTGGAGCTTCTCCCACACCCCGGCCTCCTGCCAGGCCCGCAGTCGGCGCCAGCAGGTGATCCCTGAGCCGAAGCCCAGCTCGGTGGGGAGTTTCTTCCATGCGATGCCGTTCTCGGCCACGAACAGGATGCCTTCCAGCGCGGCCCGGTCATCAACCCGAGGCCGCCCGGTGCGCCCGTTCTGCGCCGGCGGGGGTGGCGGGATCAAGGGTTCCAGCAGCTCCCACAGCTGGTCGCTGACCAGTCGTCCGAACGTTCTCTGACTCGCCATGGCAGTCATGATCACCGGCCTGGTCGACCCCACTCAACGCCTCAGCCGTAACTATTGAAACCACTTCTAAGTGTCCTCGGCCCCTTCGGTGCGTGGAGTGCTCTTTGCCCGGTGTCGCCACCAGTCGATGGCGACGGCGACCACGGCTAGACCCGCAGCCCCGGCCCATAGCCATCTCGTCACTGGGTCGTCAGCGCGCACGGCGAGAACGACCCAGATGGCCACGGGTGGAGCCCACAACGCGTATCGGAGATTCGCGGACCTGGGCCGATTCCTTGTCCTTGAGGAGTCCCGCTGAGCCTTGGCGATGAAGTGCAGATAGAGAATCGCCGGTAGCCCGCCGATCAAGTACACGGCGCAGACAACGAAGGCCTGCGTCTCCGTGAGGTCGAACCACCCGGTGGCGAACCCGAGCACCGCGGCACAGACAGCGCAGACGAGCAGCGACGTGGCCTCCATGCGTCGATAGTTCATGGGCCCCTCCCTGCCTGTCTGCCACGGTACCGGGGTGGTTCGCATTCGAGAATGAACACTTGTGGGGACCTACCGAGAGCCTTGAAGAGCGGAGATCCACAGGCCCAGAGACTGATGGAGACTTGGTGGACTCCGCGACGAGCCGCATTGCGGTAGGGGTTGCCTCCCGCGCATCGGGGGCCGATCTGACCTGGAACGGGGTGGGGCTGAGGGTGGGAGCACTCTTCCTGCAAAAGTATGGACAACTCGAGGGGCCTGATATTTCTACCTTGCGGTAAGAATGGAGGATGTCCTCAGATTCTCTGGAGGGCGACGAAAGGACGTCGTGGAAGTACTCGAGATGGTTGTCACCGGCCTGATGTTCGTGTTCGTGCTGACCATCATCTTCAAGAGCTGGGCCAGACCTACTGCTCCACGGGCCGGGCACAGCCGGGACCCTGAGGTGGCGGTGGATCGCCCCATCGAGGGAGCCCGGGTGATGATCTGGGGCCCGACCCTGTTCGTAGCAATTTTTGCTGTGTTTGTGGCGACTCGCATGGCTTATGAGAATGTCCAAGAGTTCCCCGACTTTCTAGCCTATGGTCTGTTGCTGGCTGCCGGCATTGAGCTGGTCCTCTATCTGTGTGTCACGCGTGTTTTCGTCGGCCCGGTTCTGGAGACGTTCATTCAGCGTTCGGAGGGCACCTACAACGAGGAGCTGGAGGCCTTCTATGTCCGGGAGTATCAAAGGTTCTCGCGTATTCCCCTGGTTTTAGCCGGCGTTTTCGCACCGGCTGGTGTGCTCCTGCTGCTGTGGGCAGTCATCGCATAAGAACACCAGCCCTGGCCTAGCTGTAGTTCCCCGTGAGGTTGTGAACGCGGACTGAGCCTGGATGCGCCGATGTCGAGGGCCGCGGTGGGTGAGTCCTGACAGACGAATGCCCTTCTTGCTTGGGACGATGGGAGTTCTTCACGCTTCCACGTCACCCAGCAGAAGGGCACCCGGTAGTGCGAGTCTCCCACAGCTTTGCGGCTGATTTCGATGACCCCAATCTCGTGTCCACCGCCGGGCTGCTCCCGGTGATGGGCCTGGCCGAGGAGGCCGGGCTCCACGAGCTGGTCGCCGACCGCCTCACGGTGGCCGGTCCGGCCGGGTCCAACGCGGCCGCGAAGGTCCCGGCCCTGGTGGCGGGCATGGTCGCCGGGGCCGACAGCATCACCGACCTGGGCCTGTTGCGCCACGGCGGGATGAGCCGGTTGTTCTCCGGGCTGCGGGCCCCGACCACGCTGGGCACGCATCTGCGCGCCTACACCTTCGGTCATGTGCGCCAGCTCGACGCGGTGGCCTCCCGTCTGCTGGCCAACCTCGCCGACCGGGTTCCGGGCCTGGTAGCCGGCGCCGATCAGGTCGCCTACCTCGATGTGGACGACACGATCCGTGAGACCCATGGGTACGCCAAGCAGGGCACCGGCTACGGCTACTCCGGGGTGCGGGGACTCAACGCGCAGTTGGCCACCCTTTCGACCCCGTCGGCGGCGCCGGTGATCGCCGCCACGAGGCTGCGCCGTGGCGCTGCGGCCTCGGCGCACGGGGCTGCGCGGTTGATCGCCGAAGCGCTGGCCACGGCGAAGAAGGCCGGGGCCACGGGGACGATCACGGTCCGGGCGGACTCCGCCTACTACAACCGGGACGTGGTCGCGGCCGCACAAGCGGGCGGGGCGCACTTCTCGATCACCGCGCGGATGGACCCGGCCGTGACCGCCGCGATCAGCCGCATCCCCGAGCAGGAGTGGGTCGGCATCGAGTACCCGCACGCGATCTTCGACGAAGAGGAGGGCCGGTGGATCTCCGACGCGGAGGTCGCCGAGGTTCCCTACACCGCGTTCACCTCACGCCGGAAGGCCGAGCACGTCACCGCACGGTTGATCGTGCGCCGGGTCAGGCGCCTGAACCCCGCCACGGCCCCGGCCGGACAGGACGAGCTGCTGGCCGCCCACCGCCATCATGCGGTGTTCACCGACTCGCCGCTGGCCATGATCGAGGCCGAGTCCTCCCACCGTGACCACGCCGTGGTGGAGCAGGTGATCGCCGATCTGAAGGCCGGCCCGCTGGCGCACATGCCTTCGGGGGTGTTCACGGCCAACGCCGCTTGGCTGGTGTGCGCGGCCATGGCCTTCAACCTCACCCGCGCGGCCGGGGTGATCGCCTCGAGACGGCACGGACGGGCCCGCGCCGCCACGATCCGCGCCCAGCTCATCCAGGTGCCGGCCCGGATCGCCAACCACGCCCGTCGATGGCGGCTGCACCTGCCCACGCGCTGGCCCTGGCAAACCGCCTGGGAGAACCTCTTCCGCCGCGCCCACGAGACCGCTACCGCAATCGCCTGACCATTCTTCCCTGACCGCGCGAGCGAGGACCCGAAGTGGAAAAGCCGGGCAGAGCGGCAGGGCCCGCTCACCCAAAAACCAGAAACCGTCCACTTGATCCCGATCAGCTCACCAGAAAATCAACGTCGGCGCATCCAGGCTGAGGGGACGTTGCCGCTGATGCCGGTGTGGGGTCGGTGGTGATTGTAGTGGTGGAGCCAGTCCTGATAGGTGGCCGCGCGGGATTCCTCGGAGTCGTATGCGCTGGCGTAGGCCCATTCGGCGACCAGGGTGCGGTTGAAGCGCTCCACCTTGCCGTTGGTCTGCGGCCGGTAGGGGCGGGTTCTCTTGTGCTCGATCTGCCCCAGGGCCGCGGCGAAGGTGCGCGACCGGTAGCAGGACCCGTTGTCGGTCATCACCGCGATGATGGTGATCCCGGCCGTGGCGAAGAAACCCTGGGCCCTCCCCAGGAAGCCGGCAGCGGTCTCCTTTCGCTCATCGTCGAGGATCTCGGAATAGACCAACCGGGAGTGATCATCGATGGCGTGATGCAGATAGCGATAGCCGCGTGAGCCGCGGGCCCCGGCGCGTGCGGCGCGGTCGCGCACCACACCGGCCTGCCGGTCCGGTGCCGATCCGCGCCCGTGCACCCGCCATCCTCCGCCGGCGGGGATGCGTCCGAGCTTCTTGATGTCCAGGTGCACCAGTTCCCCGGGCCGGGACTTTTCGTAGCGCACGGGAGTGGACCGGCGCACCGGCAAACCGGTGGCCCGGTCCACCTGGGTCAGCAGCGGCATCCGGTACCGGGCCAGCACCCGCCCGACCGTTGAACGCGGCAGACCCAGGTGGTAGCCGATCCGGTGCAGGCCCCACCGGCGGGTGACGCGCAGCGCGATGATCCGCCGCTCGGTGCGTGCTGCCAGGCGCCGCGGGCACCTGCGGGGTCGACTGGACCGGTCGGTCAGTGGCTCACCGGCCCGGTACCGGCCGGCCCATTTCGAGGCTGTGGCCGGTGAGACCTGGAACCGCTCGGCGGCCCGGCGGATGGACCAGCCCTGATCGATGATGAGCACCGCCAGACGTAGCCGGCCCACCGGCGTCAAAGGAGCGTTAGCGTGGGACACGAAGACCTCCGTGTTCAGGACAGTGAGTGTGGTGACCCACATCCTGCACGGAGGTCTTCGCCTACCTCAGCCGTTCACAACGTGTCGGGGAACTACACCTGATATGTAGGGGTTTCCTGTCAAGAGGGCAGGGTGAGGCGCCGTCCGGATGGCTTCGGGACGGCGCCTCTTTTGGTCCGTCTCGACACTGGTCCGGCAAGCGTGTCGGTGGCGACGCGCGGTCAGACTGATATGCGCGGGTTGGGTACCGCAGGACGGTGTTCGGCTGGAGCGGACCGCGTGTCTAGCATCGAGCGTCGCACCGCAACAGGGCACTGCGGGGCTGCTCATAGGTGTATCGCGGATCGCTCCACGCGCTGCCTACGGATCAAGCGTCGAGGGACCAGCTCAGGGGTGGCCGATCAGTCCTCCATCACCGCCAGGGACCAGCACCATCCGGCCAGTTCCCGGGCGATGGCCACATTGGCCACGGTGGGCCGCTTCTTGCGCTCGAGCATCCGCACCCAGCGCTCGTGCAGCCGGCGATTGCCGGCGTCCCCGCGGGCCCGGGCCGCGGCCGGGGCGTTGTCCCACCGGGTGCGCATGGTGGCCCCGATCCGGTAGGCGGGGCGGTGGTGCCAAGCGGCCTCGACCAGCAGGCGGCGGGCGTGGGTGTTGCCGGTCTTGGTGATCGGCCCCTGTGACCGGGTGGCCCCGGAGGAGTGCTCGGAAGGAACCAGCCCGACAAACGCCCCGATGGTGTTGCCGGTGAAGCGGTGCCAGTCACCGATCTCGACCGCCAGTCCGAACCCGGTCAGCGTCGAGACCCCGCGCAGGCAGCACAACCGGTGCACCACGGGAGTGAACTGGGAGTCGGCGGCCATCGCTGTGATCGCCGCATCCAACCGGTCACGGCGGGCGAGGGTGGCCAGCACGGCCTCGTGCTCGGCGTCGAAGGCCATCCGGGTCGCCGGGTTGGGAAGGTGTTGGCGGGCCAGCCAGGCGTGGTGGGCACCGGTCCAGGCCGCCCCGTCGGTGTAGACGATGCCGTGGCGCAGCAGCAGCTTCGACACCCGGTGCCTGGCCCGCATCAGGTCCCCGCGGCAGTCCTCCCGCGCGCGCACGAGATCCCGGGCGGCCTCTTGCTCCACACCTGGAACCGTCACCGCGGTAATCTCGTCCAGACGCAACAACCGCGCCAGGTGCACCGCATCGCGGGCGTCGGTCTTGATCCGGTCCCCGGAGGGCCGCTGCAGCTTCGACGGGGCCGCGACCACGCACCGGACGCCGTCGGCGCCCAGGGCCCGGGCCAGGCCGAAACCGGTGGGGCCGGCCTCATAAGTCACCGCCACCGGCCCGGGCAGGTCCCTGATCCAGGTGCGGATGTGGCCGTGATCAGGGGTCAGTCTCGCCTGGACCAGTTCGCCGGTGGCGCCGTCGATCGCCGCGGCGGCGACCGATCGTGCGTGCACATCCAGGCCGACGCTCGTACGCTCTGTAAACACCGGGGCCTCCCACACATGTCGGATAGGCCGAGCAGGCGGCCCCTGCTCGGTAACCCACGAATCTGTGTGAGTGAGGCCCCGGCCCGCAACCCCCAGCGAACCCGGGCGGTCACTACATACCGTCTAGCGGGCGCGCGAGGGCGTGACGTCGTAAACGACGTCGGTACGGGGCCGCCCACTCCGCGAGGGGGCATCACCTGACCACACCAACCCCGGTAAAGGGTGCACTAGGGGTTCGGCTTCGGGCGGAGCCTGATGAGGGTCCCCTTTTGTGCGCCGAGACTGCCGCCCACATTGGGCGGTAGCGTCGCGAACGTGGACGTGGATGCTGGTGCCGTTGGGTGCGACATTCGACCCGCCGGCGGACTCTCGATCCCCACGGTTGGTCAGCTCATCAGGCGCGCCTTGCCGACAAGTGCGGTGGCGGTGATCAGCTTTCCGGCGCTGGCGTGGTTCCTGCCCGATGCTGCGCCGGAGCTGCTGTGGTTCCTGGCTACCTTGGCCGTCTTCGGGTTGCTGATGCTCGTCCACTACTTCGCTCAGGCCCCACGTCCTCGTTTCAACAAGAAGGTCAGCAGGGTGCGATGGCAGGGGGCGCTGTCCTCGGCACCGAAGTTCAGGATCGTGCCGTCGGATCCCGACGTCCGGACCGCTGCGGGCCTGGCCGCCTGCGCCATCGTCGAGGGGCTTGTGGTGATGGTGGCTGTCCTGCTGGGCATGTTCCTCGGTGAGCTCGTCCGGCCGGAGTTTCCGTGGGTGTTGGCCTCTTGTGGGGCGTTGGGGGTCGCGATCGGTTCCGCCTTCCGGATCCGGCGCGCCTGGTGCTATCTGCACGTGCTGCACGCTGGGTCGCGGTCCGATTGACTACTGGACCTGTCACGTCGCGGTTGGGGTTGACCATCGTGTCCCTCGGGTACGGGACGTTCGTTCCGGTTCCTGTCTCTGCGTGGCCCCGTGGGGCGGGGCGGGACTGTTCTCTGGGCCCGGACAACCGCGGCCCCGGGCGGTGCGCGCTGTCGTGGGGCCTCCGGGCAGTGGCGGATTGACGCCCGGAACCGCGTCCTGACGGGGGTCAGGAGCAAGAGCGCGAGCAGGCATCGGGGGGCACCCCTTTAGTGGGGACGCGCGTCGCATACCCCCGTGTGTGTGCTTTCGCACATGATGAAGGGTGGGGGTGAGACGCCGTCCCACACCGGCCATTCAGGGGTTGACTGCCCGCAGTGGTCGCCGGCCGGCGTGCGAGGAGGGGGAGAACAGGAATGACGATGCCCGCGGTGCTTCAGGTGCAAGACCTGGTGAAGTCCTACGGTCAGGGTGATGCGGGGTTCACCGCCCTGGGCGGGGTGAGTCTGGCGATCGAGGCGGGGGAGTCGGTGGCGATCGTGGGGAAGTCCGGGTCGGGCAAATCCACCCTGATGCACCTGCTGGCCCTGCTGGACGCCCCGACCTCCGGTGCCGTGGCCCTGCACGGGTCGCCCACCGCATCGATGAGTGCCCGGGAGCTGAACCGGGTCCGCAACGCCTCCTTCGGGTTCGTGTTCCAGCAGTTCTACCTCACCGCGAACCAGACGGTGCTGGAGAACGTGGTGCTGCCGCTGAAGATCGCCGGAGTGGGCGCGGCCGAACGCAAACGCCGGGGCCTGGCGGTCCTGGAGCGCCTGGAGCTGGCGGAGAAGGCCCACAGCAGGGCGGTGGATCTGTCCGGGGGGCAGAAGCAGCGGGTGGCGATTGCCCGGGCGGTGGTCAACGATCCGGCGGTGATCTTCGCCGATGAGCCCACGGGGAATCTGGATTCGGCCACCGGGTCGGTGGTCCAGGACATCCTCTTCGAGCTCAACCGCCAACGGGGCATCACCTTGGTGGTGGTCACCCACGACGCGGACCTGGCGGGCCGCTGCGACCGCCGGGTGCAGCTGCGCGACGGGCGGATCGTGGAGACACCGGCCCGTACCGTCCCCGGGCCGGGCCTCGGCGGGGTAGAGGCCGCCCCTCAGGGCGGGGCCGCCCTCGGGGTCACCGGCGGTGTCCGGTGAGGGGGCGGGACCTGGTCGGTTCCGCGGTGACCAGCACGCTGCGGGGCCGGATCCGCACGGTGCTGACCGTGGTGGCCGTGTTCATCGGCGCCTGTGCCCTGACCCTGACCTCGGGGATGGGCACCGGGGTCAACCGCTACATCGACGTCACCGTCGCCACCTTCGGTGACGCCAGCGCACTGTACGTGCAGAAGTCCCAGCCGCTGATCGAGCTGTCTGCCGGGTCGGGGCCGCAAAAATACGATCCGGACTCCACCCAGATCGCCACCGGGTTCGGGGTGTCCTTCGTGGGCCTGTCGGACCAGGACGTCGCCACCATCGAGGGGATCGACGGGGTGGGGGAGGTGGCACCGGTCTACAACGTGGTCCCCACCTATCTGCAAGCCGGGCAGGAGAGGTTCCAGCTGACCCTGGGCATCCCGGTCGACTCCGAAGGAGTGCAGATGGCCTCCGGGTCGGTCGCGGCCGAGGGTGCGGACGAACTGGCGATCCCCGACACCTGGGTCACCGACCTCGGCTTCGGCTCACCCCAGGAGGCCGTCGGGGCCACCGTGCAGATCGTGATGACCAACAAAGCCGGGCAACAGCAGGAATTCGACGCCCGCGTCTCCGGGGTGACCCAGGCCAGCCTGGCCGGGGTGTCCAGGAACCCCATCCCCTCGACCTCCTTCAACGAACGCCTCTACGCCTACCAGGTCAGCGGCAGCCCCGAGGAGATCCCGGCCAGTTACATCATGGCCCGGGCCATCATGGACGACGCGGGCCGGGCCGGACCGATCCAGGCCCAACTGGAGGAGGCCGGGATGATCGGGCTGACCGTCGAGGACCAGCTGGGCATGTTCCGCACCGTCATCAACGCCATCATCTGGATCCTCAACGCGTGCGCGATCATCGCCCTGATCGCTGCCGGACTGGGCATCGTCAACACGCTGCTGATGTCCGTCCAGGAACGCACCCGCGAGATCGGGCTGATGAAAGCCATGGGCATGAGCGGACCCAAGGTCTTCGGCCTGTTCTCCCTGGAAGCCGTATTCATCGGGCTGCTGGGGGCGGTGCTCGGGGCGGCCACCGGGGTAGCCGCCGGCACCTACCTGACCCAGGTGCTGGCCGAGGGCTTCCTGGCCGGGCTGCCCGGGCTGTCCCTGTTCACCTTCCAGGCCCCGAGAATCGCCCTGATCGTGACGGCCGTCCTGACCATCGCCTTCGCCGCCGGCACGATCCCGGCCGTGCGCGCCGCCCGGAAAGACCCCATCACTGCCCTGCGCCACGAATGACCACACCCACCGGCGGCACTGCTACCGGCACAGCGAAGGACCACCGGCCATGAGCACCCCACCAGACAACCCGGACAACCCCGGCCACCCTGACGAGCCCGCCCGCAGCGGACCGCCCCGCTACACCCCGCCCGGAGGGCACGACCGTGCGCGGGACGGTCACGGGCAGCAGCACGACCCTGCGCCGGCGCCACCACAGCTCAAACGGCTGCTGGGTTTGACCGTGGCCTCGGGCGCCCTGTATGCGGCCCTCGGCGTCGTCGTCACGGTCATCTACGCCACCATGGACTTCGCCGCGATGTACCAGCGGATGGGGGTGCCGGCCGAGGACGCCGGGCAGATCGGCACCATGGTCGAGCAGATGCGCGGGATCTCGATCGCCTCCGGGGTGATCGGACTGGTGGTGCTGGTGGGCCTCTACGTCATGGAGTACGTGTTCCTGTCCAAGGGCGCGAACTGGGCGCGGATCCTCGGGATTGTGCTGGCGATTCTGAGCGCGGTGGGCTTCCTGGGCAACCTCTTCGGGTTCTGGCTCTACGGGCAGTGGGCGATCGTGCTGATCGGCCTCGGGATCGCCTTCATCGCGGTCAACATCGCCTGGCTGGTGACCGCGTTCCGAGCCCCGCTGCGCGACTGGTTCACCGCCCAGCACTACACCCGGTGATACCTCGTCACCCATCGGCGGTCCTCGCGACACCGACAGGAACGAAGCAGCCCTTGTGACACCGCCGCGACCCGCCTCCACGCATCACGACGACGAAAGGGACCGACCATGGCAGTCGAAACACGACCCACCACCGGCACGCCCGGCCCGTGGTTCCGCACCCTGTGCGGGGCCATCACCCTCGGCCTGAGCCTGGTGTGCGTGCTCTCGTCCCTGCCGTACCTGACCACGACCTCCGGCAGCGAGCAGTGGACCATCTGGGGGTTCTTCCTCTGGGGAGCCGGGCTTGCCGTCGGCGGGGCGTGGCTGATCCGCGGCCGGTCCAAGGGCCAGGACCTCGTCCTCGTCCGGGACCGGAAACGCTTGGTGACCGTCGCCGCCATGACGGTGCTGGTCGTGGGCCTGGCGGTCTTCTTCGCGACCCTGCCCGCCGGGGAGGACAGCACCTTTGATGCGTCCCTGGGATACCGGACGATGTTCGCCAATCTCTTCGCATCCTTGCCGTTGCTGCTCTTCGACCGTCAGGAGCACCCGGAGCGCACCGCGCCGTTGCCGCAGGACGGTCCCGGCCGGGGCAAGGTGAAACGGCGGATCCTGCTGGTCATTGCCGGGGTGGTGGCCTGGCCGGCCGGGCTGGCGCTGGGGGAGCTGGTGCACCCGTGGTTCGAGGAGATCCTGCCCCGCCTGGGTACCGGACTGCTGGCCGCGGCCGCCGTGCTGGGCTACCGGTTGCGGAAGTCCCGGGCACAGGGAACCGACCCCGTCGCGTCCCCGGGCCGGTAGGACGTGAGCCCGGCCATGGCTACGGTGAGCCCACGACCCTGGGAGAGGGCAGTCGATGTTCGTGGCACCGGGAACCGGTGAGGGTCCCGCCCCGAAGAAGGACCGGAAGTGGCTGTGGGGGCTGGGCGCGTGGCTGTTCTGGTTCATCGTCGCCGACGAGCTGGTCGAGGCCGCGCTGGCCTGGTTGGTGGCCACCGGCGGGTACGGGTTCTCCAACGCGATCATCGGGCTGCTCACCCTGGGCGGGTGCTTCATCGGCGTGCAACGGCTGCACGTCAAACACCGGCGCCTGGAGACCGAGGGTGACCCGGACCCGCTGCCGGCACCTTACGACTACCAGACCCAGGCCCAGGGAGGGGTCTTCATGGGCTGGGCGTTCGGGATCATCACCTGGGTCGCCACGCTGGCGTGGTTGGTCTTCGTCGGGGTGGGTTCGGCGATGACGTTCGGGCCAATCCTCGGGACGACGATCCTGTGGGTCGGGCGGATGGAGATGGCCCACGCCCGCGTCATGGACGCCCGCCGCGGTCAGCCGCCGGCACCTGTCGACCACGACTGAGCGAGGAAGGCCGAGGGTGCCCCAGACACCCGAACCACCTGGAGGCCCCGAGCCCCGGCTTTACATATGGTCCGGTTAGCGGCGGGCCGTGCTGCGGTGGAGGTTGCGCTTTGCGCAGTCCCCACAAGTAACGATTCCCGCGCGCGAAGAGCCTAAGTAGCGTGGCTAGACGGCAGTATCTCGATACCCCCTTGACCCATGGAGAAGCCGTGAAGTGGAAATCGCAGACGATGCTCCTGCTCATGGTCGCCGTCGCACTGATCCTGATCGGTTACCTCCTCGATGCTGTGTGGCTGTGGGCTGTTGCCATCGGATTCTTCGCCGCCGCAGCCAGCTCAGCGCGGGCCACACGACGGGCCAGCGGTCGCTCCCATGGGGACCGTGAGTGACAAAGGGCATTCCTCGATAGTCGGTGGCTGCTACGTCGTATGGACCAATAGGAAGTGATCGAGGCCGTTCTGGCGGGGCTCGAGCTCGAAGCCGCGGCGGGTCATCACAGGACTGAGGCGGCGTGCGGACGCTGAGGCCTAGGCTCAGGCCATGAGCACGCCTGCGCCGGCTTACCGGGGACCGGACACCTCAATCGCTCCGAGAGCTGGCATGGAGCTCAGTGATTGGCGTTTCGCCAACCGGATCGTGGCGATGCTCGCACTGTTGCTGTGGGGCTTCAATCAGCTCGGACATGGGGTAGCCGTCCGGGACGGTCCTCAGTACGTCTGCCTCAGTGAGGGGCCGTCGCAGAGCGCGCAGGCACTCGGGGCAACGGATCAGGGGAACATCACCGGAGAGATGTCGTTCCTTCCCCCGACGTTCTTCTGCGGCTACCCCCATCGAGATGCCGGGCAGCCCCCGGTCGTCGTCGACATGTATCCGCTCGGACAGTGGCTTTTTTGGATTTCGCTGTTGATCCTGGCGCTGACTGCGGTGTTTGCCCTCGTTCTTCGGCGCCGGGCGCGATCGTAGAGCTACGCCCCTGATGCCGCCCACCATTCCACGCCCAAGGCCGTGCAGTTGGGATTGGTGTCTGGTTTGGTTCTGCCGTGGTGGGCTTACGCCGGGTCAGGCACTGGATGGGTCCGAGGCGGCATGGGGCCGGCGACCTCCAGCACGGCTGTTTCGTAGTCTCCGCCGAAGCTCACCTGGGTGACGTCCTTGAGCCGGACCTTGTCCATGAGCTGCTCCCAATGGCACTGGGGCGTGACGGGCAGCAGCCACAGGCTCTTCTTTCTCCACTGGACCGGCACGCCGATCAACAGTTTCCCGGGCCGTTTCGCCTCCCGATACACGCACACCACCCCGGTCGCAGACACAGCGCCGGTGATGATCGTGCGCGGATCCGAAAGCGCGAACCCGGTGGAGGGACGTGCCGGGGGCCAGACATTGTGCTGGTGCAAGAAGGACAGGAAGGTGGTCTCCAGTACCACCTGCACGAGGTCTGTCAGGCGGAGCACCCGGTAGCCGTCGAGGTAGGCCCCGTCGCGGATATCAGCCAGCAACACCCACTCTTCCGAGAGCTCCAGGACCACCCCCTGCAGCACCTCCTCGGGCTCCACCGCCCGCTGGATCCGCACCGGGGTGGCCGTGGCAAGGGACTCGCGCAGAGTCGCGAGCAACTTCTTCCGGGACTGGCTCTTCTTGGTCACGGCACATTCTGACACCGCCCCTCCGGTGCCCGGTCATGACACGGCACCATCGCAGAGACCAGCGTTCTCCGGTCCTCCCTACGGGGCGGATCCACGCCTTCCAAATGCCGGCCCCTGCCGTTGCCGTGGGGGTTCGCCAGCGTGCCGTGGGGCGGGAAGCACCTGCGAGACTCCCCTCATGACCATCGACATCAAAGCCATGCTCTACCGGGTCGTTGCTGAGGTGTTCGACGAGACGTTCGCCGTGACGACCGTGAGCTCCAGCGATGATGCCTGGCTGCACGGGGTGCAGGTGAGTCGCCGCGCCGATAATGGCCCGCGCAGCCATTATCCGGGCCAGTTACGAGTGGATGGATGCCTTTGTTCCTGAGCTGGAGGTTCAGGTCACCCTCTTCGACTACGACGACGTGGAGGCGGAGAAAGAAGCCGAGCTGCGACGGCTCTGCCTGGTCATGCGCGCCTACCTTCACGGGAAGGGTGCATCGAACGGCGACGGCGGCTGTTTCGCCGGGGTACGGTGCCGGCCCTGCGAGTCGAGGTGGACGGCCTTGAATGGCGCCTCGGTCGGCACTTTTCCTCGGTGCCCTGCCCATAGAGCTGTCTCGTCCGGTCCGTCGTCCACGGCCGGCTTCCGGGCCCGAAAGACAGACCCTCCTGGAACTGCGATTGGGATGCCCGACTGTGCTGGCCTTGCTGGGCCACGTGTGGCGTGCCGGGCGATGGCTGGCCAGGCAGTGCATAGGCTGTCCGGATGGATGAGACACCGCCGACCGGTTCTCAGCGGCGGCTGTTGTCCCAGATCTTGCTCCACAGCGGCCCGCTGGCACCGGTGCTGAAAGAACAGTTCGATTCCTTGAGGATCACCGAGGCCCAGGACTGCGGTTGCTTCGACTTCACCGTGGACCCGAACACGCCCCGGCTTCCGGAGAACACCGAGTGTCCGCTGTGGTTCCACGCTGTCAGCGACGCCACCCCCGTTGAGGCCTTGGGCGTGTATCTGTGGCACGAGCAGGGCCACGCCGGCGGGGTGGAGATCACCTGGGCCGACGCCGATCACCACCCACCTCTGGCGGAGTTGCGCATCGAGGAAGTGTGAGGCCCGCCCAGGGCAGTCGGGTGCCCGTTCTGTCGGCGCCTGCTGGGTAGGGTGCGGGAATGAGGCTCTCGTATCCGGTGTGGGTCCGGTTCAACGGTTGCGACCGTGCACTGATCTGGCAGACCGACGACAGCACCCAGGTCACTGACGAGGACACCGACGCGGTCCTCGTCCTGGACGGGAGAATCGTCACCGCTTTCACCACCGAGGACCTCACCACCGTGGCCGCCCGGCACGGCCTCGAGCTGGAGGACAGCGATGGGGCCGTGCAGGTTCTCGACGACGTCGAGGAGCTGCTGGAGCTTCCCGCCTCTGAGGCGATCTGCGCGCAGGTGTTGGATGCGTGGAATCTGTTCGCCGACATCGCCCGCAGCGTCTCGGCCACCCTCGATGACACCGGAGAGGCGTGGCAGCAGTGCTATGACAAGCTGTTCTTCGGCAACAACCTCCCCAGCGTCACCCCTGCCGGGGAGGAATATCGGCCCTGCTTCACGGTCGAGGAACAACGGCTCATCCGAGATGTCTTCATCCGTGGCCGCGCCATTCTCGCCACTCACCTCTGAGCCAGGGCGGGCCGCCCCCGGGCGCACCCACACGGTCCCGGATGGGCGCTGCCGGCGGGGGGGGGGGGGGGGGGGGGGGGGGGGAGAGGCGCGGTCTTCCGCCGCCGGGGTGATCCGGGGCAGAATCTGATCACTCGAGGACCTCGTGAGCGCTGTCGCCACAGCGCGGCGGGGTCCTCGGCCGATCCGTATCACGATCCCGGTACCTGGCCGGGAGGAATCCGAAGGAAGGAGCTGCGATGAACCCCGATGAGTGCCCTGTCTGTGACACCGGTGTCCTTGCCACCTGGCAGGTGGCCGCCACGAACGAGACCATCCGCGTGTGCGATGAGTGCGACGGCGTGTGGGAGGCCACCGATGAGCTGCCGGGTCCACCCCTGACGACGATCGAGCAGTTCCTTCTCCTGCGCGGCCGGCCGCCGCTGTGGAGCGAGCTGCACCGACTCGACGAGGCGCCCGCCTCGTGAGCAAGCCACGGGCGGCCACCACGGGTGACTCGGCGTGGGCGCAGTACCAGCGCACTGCGCGGCTGAGCAGCACCACGCTGATCCTCAAGGGCGGACCGATCTTTGACCCCGCCAAGGTGGCCGCCAATCCTCAGGACTACCTGCTGGACATTTTCGAGCACGAGGCCGAGGCCGCCGCGCTGTGGCAGTCCCGTCGGCGACGGGACCGGGACTGGAGCGAGGGCGAGATCCGGCTGCGCTACCAGGGGGCCGAGCTGCTGCCGTTCGGGGCGGTGGATCACGTCTTGGCGCTGTGGTGCTACCTGCTCCATGTGGTCGAGGAGTTCCTGGACACCGGCCGCGGGAAGACCTACTACCCGGACCAGCCGCTGCCGGTGGTGCTGGAGACGGTCAAGCACAAGGTGTTCTTCTCCACCGACGAGACCCGGGTGATGGTGGAGCCCGTCCCCTTCCTCGATTCGTTGCTCGATGAGGCGCAGCGGTTCTTCGCCTGGGCCCAGAGCAACCTCGCTGAGCCGTCGATGGACCGGGAGATCGCGCAGCTACGGGAACGGCTGGCTCAGCTGTAGAGTCCTGGCGCCGAGCAGCAACTCGTCCGCAGCATCCTCTCCAGCGACCGCACCGACCTCTCCACTCACCCCTGATCCCAACCGTCGAGCTGGCCAGGAATCGCTTTACATATGGCCCGGTTAGAGGCGGATCTCCGCGAGCTCAGCAGCGCCCAGGCTTCGAGCTGCCCGCTTTGTGGTCGGGGTTAGTAGGGGGCCCCGTCGCTGGTGAGGGCTTCCTGGACGCGTTGGGTGAACATGGGTGCCAGGGTCCGGACGTATTCGACGGTGAGGTGATTGTTGTCCCAGTAGGTGTACACGTTGCCGATAACCGGCACACAGGTGCCTTCGGGGCAGATCAGATCCCCCAGGTCGACCATCGAGACCTGTGCCAGTTCGCCGGCCACCGGGTCCAGCGGGCTGTCCGGGCCAGAATCACGTGGGAGGCAGCGCACTGGGGGGCGTCGGCCCCGTGGTCCACGGCGCACTGGGCGGGGAGGAAGTCGAAGCGGGCGTTGTCGCGCAGCCCGATGACCTGGATGCCGCGCTCCGCCCGGCTACGGAGGCGGTGTTCCATCCCGGGGGTGACCTGTTCCTCGTTCTCATCGGTTGCTGCGGGTGCCCTGGACCAGCACCAGCTCCGGGGTCACGGCCTCGATCACGGGTCGGTGCCCTCCAACCATCGGGCGCATTCCTGGTGGTCGGCGACCTGTTCCTCGACGGAGGAGTAATGCAGTTACCGCGGATATAGGTCACCACCCGCCAGTTCTTGGCCTTGGCCAGTTCTCGATCGCGGGGAATCCCCATGTGCACGTGACTGTTGCCGATGACCATCAGTGTCGCGGCGGGATCGGCGTTGGGGACGGTGTCGAAGCACCACTGCTGATAGCTGTCGGCGATCCGAGCTCGGCCGGGCCAGGGCTCACTCACCCAGCCCTGGTTTCTGGTAGTAGTCGCCGGTGACCACCGGATCGCTTCCGCCTCCGGGTCACCCTGGTACTGGAAGCCCGGCAGCAGGGCCGCGGCCCCGGGGTTGTTGCGATCGGCGGCGGCCAGCACCTCGGCGGCCCGCCGGTCCTGGACCTGCTGCAGCGACAGCACGGGCACGGCGACCACCGCCAGGCTCACCGCGACCGTGAGCGCCAGGCGCGCTTGTTCTGCTCCGGCCACGCCCAGGCCTTGAACCGGTCTTCGACCAAACCGGGTGATCACCACGGCCAGGACCACCCGAGAGCACCACCAGCACCACCCCGGAGCGGGGCCCGGCCATCGGGCGGTCGCGCTAGCACAGATTAGGTGATCAGCAGCGGCCAGTGCACCAGGTACAGCGCGTAGGCGCAGTCTCCCAGCCGCACCCCCAACGGCGCCGAGGCGAGGATCCGGTCCAGCCCGACCCGAACGGGGACCCGGTTCGGCCGGCCACGATGATCGCCGCCGCCGAGGCCAGCGGCCACAGCGCGATCCACCCCGGGAAGGCGCCTTGGACGTCCACCAGCACCCCGACCGAGACCATGCTGACCAGCCCGAACCAGCCCAGGAGCACCCGGGCTGGCCCGGGGCGGATTCAGGTACGGCCGCGCCAGGGCCAGCAGCGACCCGAGGGCGAACTCCCACAACCGGGTGCGGGTGTCGAAGTAGGCGAATCCTGCTGAACGGATGGTGGGAGTACACCGACCAGGCCAGGGAGGCCGCGAAGATCGCCGCGAAGAACACCGCCACACCGGCACCGGCCGCCACCCGAACCGCCGGTGCAGCCACCAGGCCGCCCCGAACACCAGGGGCCACAGCAGAACACCTGCCTTGGACCGGACAGGGACCAGAGTGCTGGAACGGCGAGGCCGTGGAGTGATCCACCGCGCCGCGTAGTAGTCCACCGCGGACAACGCCAGCGCCAGTTCTCCGCGTAGAACACCGAGGCCAGCGCCTCGGCGCGCCAGCGTCCGACGTCGTAGCCGGGGTTAGAGCAGCTCCACTGCCACCAGGGTGGCCAGGATCGTGAGCACCGCCAGCGGCAGCAGCCGCTTGAACAGTGCAACCAGTACCGCCCCCGAGGGCCAGGGGCCCGGCCTGCCTCGAGCTTGCGCACGAAGGACAGCGTGAGGAAGAACGCGGAGATCAGCAGGAACACGTCCACGCCCCCGGAGACCCGCCGAGGAACACGTGGTAGACCACCACCAGCAGCACCGCCACCGCGCGCAGGCCCTGCACCTCGGGGCGGAACCCCGAATACCGGGCCACCTGCCGGACGTCGACATCGGATCCGTAGGTGGTGCCGGCTGGTTAGCGGGGGTGAGGGGCTGACCGAACACACGACACGCGGCATGGAGGACTCCTGAACGGCCGCTCCTCGAAAAGTGGACAAGGGGACGGGGCGGCAACGCCGAAAATCTACCGCCGGCCCCGGCCACCCCCAGCACCGGGGTCCGGTCACCGGCGACCCGATTGACCCCTGCATTGCTGGGCGGCGCAGGGGCCCAGTTGGCCTGCGCCCGCTAGATGGTCCGCACACACGGAAGCCTCCACGGCCCACCGCTTCGTTCCCCGTCCACCGGCCCGACTGGTTTCGCTTATTGGTCTCCCACCCCCTGCCCTGTCGGGAGGCGGGCTGCTCCACGGGTGCAACGACCCCCGTGGTCCCATCGTGGGAATCGGACGCGCGCTCGGGACAAACCCTGGCCGTGCAGGACGATGTTCTTGCGGCCACTGTGACGTCGAGCAGGCGCCGGAGGCACGCACCGACGGCGCAACTCCGTGGGGTGGGAATCTTGACGGAATCTTGAGATCCCGCGAGGTGGGCGTCAAGTGTGGACGAGACCCTGAAGTTAGATCGGCTCCGGATGCCCCGGGGCCATGGACGCGACCCCCGACGGGCCCGCACACTTCGCTGGCCCTGGAAGGGCCGGCTCGATCAGGGGAGTCTGAGCGCGATGTCACGAGCGGAGAGAACCGATTCGGGAGACTCGACGATGCACTGATCCGGCCCACACGCCGGTTGGTGGGGATCGATGCGGCGAGGGGGTTGGCGCTGGTCCGGGTTGATGGCCATCCACATCCTGCCCTCTTGGAACGAGGAGACCGGGGAGGCCAGCTTCACCTGGCGGATCTTCTCCGGGGACTCCGCAGCCCTGTTCGCCCTGCTGGCCGGGGTGGGACTGGCCCTGACTTCCGGCGGAAGCCACCCGCACGAAGGCAAGGCGATGACCGCCGACGGATCGGCCTGGCGATGCGATACGGGCCGTGCTGGATTGCCGGCAGGTGGGGCTGTGGATCGGGAGACGCTGATGCCCGAAGACCGCCCCGGCGGTACAACATTCTTAATCTACTACGGGGTGTTCTTCCCTGCTGGCAATCCCCTTCCCTGCACGCCGGGCCGAAGGTACTCTTCATCTCCGCGGCGGTCTTCGGGCTCGTGTCCCCGCTGCTGATGGCAGGGCCCTGCTCAACGAGCTGCCCGCCTGGAGCAACTACAATCGCCACCCATCACCACCGTCCTGACGGAGCCGTTGGGGCCCACGGCCTCCCAGTTGCTGGCTCACCGGGACCTACCCAGCCCTGCCGTACATGACTTATCTGCTGGGGTCGGCAAGTGGGTCTGGGCCGGTTGAACCTGCGACAAGCAGGAGGTGCAGATCGGCCTGCTGGTCATCGGTGTCGGGATCGCGATCTTTGCTCAGGCCCACCTCCTACTTCCTGCTCTACGCCCTTCGGAGGCTACCAGCGGCTGCTGTGACGCCTCCTCGTTTCGGTGAGGAGGAACTCGCCGAGGTCCTGATCTGGGGGACCGGACTCCCTGCCGACCTCCACCGGGTGTGGTGGCTGGCGGATCGCCACCACCGCACACCAACCACCCCGCTGGCGATCCGCGGACCAGCTCTGGGTCGTGAGCCTGGCCGTGCTCGGTGGCCTTCCTGCTGATCGCCCGCAAGGCCGAGGCCTGGCTGCTGCCGCTGGCAGCGATTGGGCGTCATTGACCCTCTGACCCTGTACACCGCTCACCTGGTGGGACCTGTCCTTCGAGCTCCACTACTGGGACCAGTCCGTTACCTGTGGTTCCCTGATCCACGTGACGCTGGCTGGCCTTGTTCGCGGTCGCCTGGTACCGCGCCCTGGGCCAGGGCCCGCTGGAACGGGTTTGTCAGCCTCAGCGTGAAAGGCCACCCGCCCCGGCTCGTGCTCGGAGGGACCACTGGTGAACCTCGCGCAAGGTATGTGCCCTCTGCACCGCCGCAGGCCGTGCCCGTCACCAAGCTCCGAAAGCTCTTGGGTGGCGGGCACGGCCCGCAGTCGTTTTTCAGCCTTAGGTCCGAGGTGCTCCCAGTGTTCAGGCCGGTGGGGCGTCGACGGGTAGGGCAGGTGGGATCCGGAAAGCTGGCGCCCCGGCGCGTGGCCGTCGCTGGTGGCCTCCAGGGGTTCCGCCGCTGGGCCTCGACGAGGCGCCTTGCTGATCGCCAGGCCCAGCCCCGAGCCGCCGCGGTGGGCCGCCCGGCCTGGTGTTCGCGCGGTTTAGAAGCGCTCGATGGGACGTGCGGGAGGCTCTCGGCACTGATGCCCTCACCGGTGTCGGGTGACGGTTTTTGGTACAGTGACCGCCTCGGCGGAGATGTGGTCGAGTGCGCAGGATGATGGTGGCCCCCGGTTTCGGGGTGTGGCGCAGGGCGTTCTCCAGCAGGTTGCTCCAGCACCTGGCCCATCCGTCTCCGGGTCCAGCGGCCACCGGGGCGTTCTCCGGGCCGGTGCTCACCGCGGTGATCGACACACCCTTGCCGGCGGCGTACGGGCTCGATGGCCGCGAACGCCTGGACCGCCAGAAATGCTCCGGGTCTTGGGGGGTGAGCTGCAGGCGGGTCATGCCCTCTTCGGCGGGCGGTGGAGCTGGCGGATGTCGCGGGCCAGGCGCTCCAGGCGGGTGATCTGGGCTGTGTGAAGGATGCCGGTGGGTGTGCGCATCTGAGGGCGACCACCCCGTCCTCGACCCCTTCCAGGTGGCCTTTGAGGCTGGCCAGTGGGCGTGCGCGATCTCGTGGGCTAGGTCGGCGAGCATCTGGCGCTGCCGTGTGGTGGTCCACCGCGCTATTGAGACTTGGCCGCCATCTCGTTGAAAGAGGAGGCCACGGCGTCGAACTCCGGGCCCAGCTTGGTGGAGGTGACGCCGGACATCGTAGTTGCCCGCGGCCACCTCACCGGCGGCGGTGCCCTGAAAGAGGCCAGGGGAGAACCGCCCGATCGTGCCGTAAAGGTAGAAAGGTGAGCAGCCCGGCGATGTAGAGAGCCGGCAACACCGCCGATGGCCAGGGCCGTGGAGACCTCACCGAGCGGAAAGGCGTCCTCCAGGAGTGGCACCAGCCCGAGGGCCTCAATCGGCGTGACCCGACTCGACAGAGCTCGTGGTAGAAACATGTTCGGTCACCCCGGACCAGCACCGCGTGGTCACGACCACGATGAATCAACCCGATCAACAGCACCGCGGGTCTTGGGCCAGCATCAACCGCCAACCGTCAACGGGCTTCCAGGAACCAGCGAGGGCTTGTTAAGAACAGTGCTCGCTCATTCTCCGGTGCCCATCCGGAAACCGATCCCGCGGATCGGTTATGGATGAACTTCGGGCTGGCGCGGGCCTCATCGCCGAGCTTCTTGCCGGATTCCAGCCCCCGATGTGCACGTCCACCAGGCTGTTCGTCCCCGGTTCCAGGCGCGTGTCCCCAGACGATCTCTCACCAGCTGCCGG